>KL284282.1:0-14914 GCA_000699545.1 Podiceps cristatus
CTCCGTCCTGGCTGAAACCAGGACACAGTAACATATGGATAGGAGAGAAAATGGAGAAGGACAGAGGCGCTTAAGCAGGAGCACTCACACCCACGAGCATGTTGTGGCAGAGAGGCACCGCACGTGGACGCCGGTAAACCACGTCCTGGGAGCAGCCTGTTAAAAGGGATATTGTAAAAGATCTAAGGCAAAAGTTTCACACACAGTCTCTGCCAGTCCGTTCCCATTTCAATAGTTATTTAAAATCTGACGCTGCCGTTGCAGCATGGTGTGATAAATCAGTTAGTCTGGCGTGCTCACTGGCCCCCCCCACCGGGAATTCAATTTTGCTCTCCTGCTAAGATACTTTGGCACTAGAGGAACTTGGATGCTTCTGCAGCATTTGAAATTACGGTTTCTCAGTAACCATTTGATTTACAGCAGATAATTGTTGCTTATTAAAAAATAAATTACTGAAATCCTGTTTGGTTTTAATGGGATAAACATCCTATTGCAAGAATTTCACACAGTTGGTAGTCTTGAACAAGTATGTTTGAATAATAATCAGTTGGTTTTAGTTTTATTTAATCTAAACGTAATGTTCAGCTGGGATATGTGAGTTCAGGGGTTATTAAATCTCATCCAAACGTTGCCTTTTTGCGATGTTCCCTCTGGCTTCTCCAAGTATGAAAGCAAGATTGCTGATATCCCTGCTATAGCTGTGTTTCCCCTGTAATTTTCTTCTCTAGTCTTCAATTTTCAGTTCACTTTCTATCTGAGCAGCAGCTTAAATTCACTTCCGTGACTTGCTGGAATGTGATATAAATAGCTATGGGGGGCCACTTTCAAGGAATACAGTGCTCCTGCTCCCCTTTTCCCTCACACAGCGTGTGGGTCCTTATTTCCCTCCATGGCCTTTTTAGGACAGACACTAAGGGATCAAACGGCAGATGCCTTTCCCTTGGTATGGCGTTGTGCCACAAAGCCAATGGGCCAGACTATGAACATTCCCTTTGCTAGAAGCCGGTGTGCAGCGCAAGCCTGCTTTTCGGTGACGTTGTGTTGTTGCAGACCTGTGGGTACGGCACCAAAGATGAGGACTACGGCTGCATCCCCTGCCCTTCGGAGAAGTTTTCCAGAGGAGGTTACCAGATATGCAGGCGGCACAAAGACTGCGAGGGTTTTTTTCGAGCCACGGTCATGACACCTGGTGATCAGGAAAATGATGCAGAGTGTGGTCCTTGTCTCCCAGGGTAAGGATTTAACTGCAGACCTTTGCTTTACCCAAGGCACTGCAAAATAGTTTTTCGGTGTCAAAATCTCTGACAGTGTCTCTTCATTCATATCCTAACTGACTGCAGGTACAATACTGGTGAATTACACTTTTCAGTCTCTGCTAAAAAAAAAACACATATAAATGTTTCAAAAACATCAATGAATTTAGTATGTCAGAAGATGTCGTTAATCTTACTGAAATCTCACTGAAGAAGCAACTGTTGGGATCAACTAGGAAAACTGAAGCTTCTCCTCTTACTAGAAATGGAAAGAGAACAGCTCGTGTAACCAAGCACAGGAGTGCAGTGCCATTTTAGATGTTCTAAGAAATCTATCTTGGCCTCCAGCTTGGCCTTCAGAGGGCCACCCTGTGAGTCCTGCATCCTACGAATGGGCTCCATGAAGAGATGCCTTGGATATATGTAGGGACCGTGCTGGCACCATGGCATGTTTAGGAACATAAAATATCTCCTCTCCAGATGTGAACATCTGGCAAATTTGTCAGTAGTTGACAGCATTAGCTAACATAGCTGTTAGGTGAGATTTACCACAGCATTTTAGTCTCTCAGGCCCTTTCTAACCTACAGAAAGGAGCCTAAAGAGCTGCTAATGTGGTGCGTGTGCTGGTGTTCAGAGTCAAAACAAGTTCCAGGGCTGGCTGAAGGGGATAAAAATAGATGCTGTTTATTAAGTCCATCTTTTTAATGGCCTCTTATGCTCAGTATAATTCTGCTAGTAACGGTGAGAAAGAAATTGCCACATTCAATATGTTAGCGATATATTCTTGACCGTATTACCTTTTATAGCCTGAAATCTAAGTATACATTTGCTTTCTCAACATTTTTATTTGTAGGGTAAGTAAATACTCTAAAATGCAACCTCACCTTACATACCTTTTCAGTTTCTGCCAGTGTGACTCTTTAGTTTAGAGAGTCATTCCTACTGACATTTGGCTTTGTGCCATTTGCAGATGTAGTATAACCCACACTACTTATAGCGCAGGAAACCCTGTTAAAGACACCCTGCAAGCTTCCAGGTTTATTCTATCAGTGAGTCTGTGTGAAATTTTCACAGTTTACAAATAAAAAGAAGGATTTGTCTAGCTGCCAGCCGAATAAACTGATGATGTGATTTGAAAAGAGCTCCCTCTTGACTTCCTCTCATACATCATAAAGAGCAAGAAAGTTAAATACTGGCCACAGTTGCTGTTTTGCAATTTTGTCAGGACTAATGAGGTCATCCAGGTGGGAGTGGGGTGCTAGCTGAAAATAATCAGCTTGCACAGCTGGTGCTTGGGGAATAATCTCAAAACACCGTGTTTGCACAGGTGTAACCTGTAGCAGAAACCAGCCTGCTGGAGTCTGGCTGTGTGCCACTCCGTGCGACTCTCAGGTCCTGGGATAGTTTGGCAAGGCCAGCAGTTGAGGAGAAACACCCTCTTACTCTACGCTTGAAGAAATGAAATTCTCAGGATTAATTAAATATGGGCTAAAATAAGCTCTGAAGCTGCCTTGACTCCTCGTATGACTTAGAGACCCCAGACATTGCTCCCGTGCGATGGTGGGGGAAATGCAGAGCCCCTGAGAGCTGGCAAGCAGCGCTGACCAACCGGCCACCCTTTCTTGTTGCCCAGTGGCACAGGGAGCTGGGTGAGTGGCAGCTGCAGCGTGCACCTTTGTCTGGGCAGTAAACCTCAAAGAGCCCCCGAGTCAATGGGATGAAAAATTTAAGGTTTCTATTTTCAGAGGACTCTGCTTCCATAAAGCGCTGCAGACCTTCCCGAGGTAACAGCCTGCATGCAGCCATCTGTATTTAGGGGCATCTCATCCCTTTGCTATTTTTCACGAGCTCAGTAAAGCAGCCTGAGGAAAAGATGAGTGCGTGGCACATTCTGACAAAAAGTCTTTAGACAAAACTGAAGGCACTGAACTGGTGCCTTCCTCTATCATTTGCCTTAAAATAGGTGCTGGATAATTATATATTTTTCCAGATTATTTTTTTTTTTTTTCACTGTTACTGGTGATCAGTTTTAGGGAAGAAGGAGATCTTTGGTACAAGAGCATGGGTCATCTGCTGCTTCTCTGTGTCCAGGTGGATGCAAGACTGTGACCAGGGAAGAATTTAAAGGCTTAGCTCTGCAGCTGTGACCCTCAAAACCAAAGTTCATCTACCACTGAACTGTGGAGGTACCTAGACCTAACCTCCTGGGACACTGCAGGGCTTCATCCTTCTGCTTCCCCAGAAGCTCTTCCATCATGGCAAATAGGACAAGTCAAGAATGTGGAAATTAGGTGCAACTCAGACTGTTTCCCTCAATGGGATGGTCCATTAGGTGTTCCCAGAGTGTGACTGAGAACACAACCAACTAGAAACAGCCACAACAGGTCAGAGCAAGGGTCCCTCTAGCCTGGTCGTCTGTCTTCAGTAGCAGCTGTAAGTGGAAACACAGAGGAGTAAGAACAGGCCAAGTGCATGTGATACATATTCCTCATGCTGTCCCAGCACCTATTTTTCAACTCAGACTAAGTCCCCGGTCTCCTCACAAGGTGGAATAGCAAAGGGGTCATTTTCTTTTAAAATATAGTCAGAGATGCCTCCACTACCACCACCACCTTCACCTTAACCTATGTGCTCGTCACCACCCCTTTGTCTCTCTGCAGACTGTCCCCTGCTGAGAACAGGTGCCCTGGTCCCAGCAAGAGGGTAGGGTTAAACCTGGGGCCAAGTCCCCAAGGGTGACACGATACCACCAAGGCTAGCTCAAGATAAACCACCACGATGTCAAGCAGGAAAACACTTAAGTCGTTTTTTTCAGTTTAGCCTTTACTCTTGGACTTTGCCTGTAACACTTCAAAATCTGAGCCTCGCGGGTGCTAAGGAAAGAGAAATAGTGAGCCTCATAGTGGAAGAGTAACACCATGAAAATCCATTATTTCATTACTGGGCCACTTCTTCATAGTTAGCGATATAAAGGAATCAGGTATTTCCAACATCACCTTTAATATTTGGTGCCTTGCAAAGTAGCCAGAAACACAAGTCTGTTGCCAGTACTTCACAGGGGTGAATCATTAATGTTTGCAGCTGCAGAGCTTCCTACTCAAGTGGGTGAAGCGTTGCTTGCCATGAGAATCCTCTTCACCATTCTGCATTGTGGTTGAAAACCAAGAAATATTCCACCAGCTTGATTTAATTAACTGTCAGAAGGGCTGTTTGTCTTTCATAAACCACTGTGGCTATTAGACTGTGGATCCTAACTATCCTGTATTTTTCTTCATAGATTTATATGTATCTTTGGCCTGCCACTCTTTTTTTTGTGTGTGTCTGTGTGTGTGTGTGTGGTTTAGCGGTCATTTCCTGCTTATTTATTAGCTGCTTCGCAATCTAACATTACGCAGGCCCCCATAAGAGAGGAAAGATGAAATTCTGCTCCTGAGAGAAGGGATGGGGGCAGATGGGGCACAAGAGACAGTAAGAAAGAAAAGAGGAAGCATATTCTGTTAACCTGCTCTCTGAGGTACCTTCAGCCCCTGTCCCACCCTTGCATCTCTGTGTACTCCATTTCCTGGACCTGTATCCCTTATTTGTAAGCTGGGTCATTCATTAATGCCCAACTGATTTTGATGGATGGTTTCAGCAGTAATTTCCTAACAATGCATACGTTTTCCAGAAAAAAACAAACTACACATGCATAGACAGGTACGCAAGTGCAGAAAGCAGATTCCCCATAGCATTAAGTCTTTATTATGTTGAGTACCTGTCTACACAGAATGGCTTGTGAATTTATTCATTTCTTCATTAAAATTTGTAGTGATTTACAAGTGATTTGTAAGGACGTATTCATAACATCAACTGTGCATGATTTTGATGTAATTTACTCATTAGGTTGCCTGTGGATCCAATTCTTGCATAACCAATTACCTTATTTCAACTCTAACTTTATTTGCAGTACAGAAGTTCAAATCATTAAAACCTTTCCTTCATGCTGTAATTCCACTATGAAGGACTAACTTATAAACTATACAGCAAGGGAGAACAAAGAAAAACCCCATAAAAACTAGTCTGGCTTTCCCTGTAAGGGTGGTGTTCTGTATTTTTACTCTGATTTGGCTCAGATTTGGTTCTAAAGTTAAGGAGATTATTCTTATGGTGTTCGTGAAGAAAATTAGCCGTCCATATCCAACTGGTGGTCTTGCCTGAAAGATTACTGCTTCAAAAAATAGCATTCCCTTATTTTGAAAAATCTTCTTTCAGGGCATGCTGTAAACTGCAGCTTGAACTCAGCAGGGAGAATAATGTTGTTTTAGGCAATGATACTACTTCTTGTCATGTAGGCTTGATGGTTGATTAATTGCCTTTTAGGAGGGAAGGAAGAAGAGAAACACTGTCTCTATTCAGGCAATTAAAAAAAAAAAAAAAAAAAAAAAAATAATCTTCGCATCAAATTGCTTATAAAAATTTTAAAAAATGATTTTATCTCAGTATAATTGGAAAAAAAAAGCTCAGTTGTAGCATATTAATTTACACTGTTTTGCCTCATCTTGCCCTTCATTTCAGTTACTACATGCTGGAAAACAGACCTCGAAACATATATGGGATGGTTTGCTACTCATGCTTGTTGGCGCCTCCTAACACCAAGGAATGTAAGTGTTCTGCAGTTTCTGTGCATTTCATCTGGTTTTGACTTAGAATCATCTGGAAGCTCCATATGAAGTCTTTCAGTGAGAATTATCGTGTTCAAACAAAAAGTCTATCTCCAGGAAAGTAATTTCTTCTTCCAACTAGCCTTGCCATCAAAGGGAGAGAATGCTGAACCTTTGATTTTAGAACCTGCTATTGTTCAGTTGTGCTCCAGTTTTCACCTGTTAAGACATCCCATACAGGACTTATTACGATTCCTTAACCAGTATGTACAGGAAGTCACAAATCTGTGTATTTTTTTAAATTCAGTTTCAGTCCAGCTGTGAAGAAAACATGGCACACTCTGTAGATCCTAGTGAAAGTGCATCATCACACCTTTTTATATCCTTCAGTTTCAAAGTGGTACAAGGGTTGACACTGGTGTGTGGTCAGTGCTGTAAGAGAGCTAATTCTGTAGATTTCATTGGCAAAAGAAGCTGTAGTTTGCTAACTGAAAAAAAAAAAACAAAAAAAAACAAAACCAAAAACCAACATGTATGCATGTGTGTGTGACACCTTAGCAGTACCTGATCACTTGCACGCGCGTGTGTGGTCACCCATCCCCATGCCATGGAGAGGATGCGCAGCCATGTGCTAGCACTCCAATGCAGAGGTAACCCCCAGAAGACTGATTTCTCCTTTAGGAGGTAAAGAAAGTGAGAAAAAGAAAAGGAAAAATTATGTTCTCTCTGAATGAACAAATTACTTTGAAACCCCCTCAGAGAATTTGGTACAGATCAGGAAAAAAATGCTTTAACAAAAAAAAAAAAAAATAAAAAGGACAAAAACAGGCAGACCAACAGAGAAACTTGATGCATCTAAAACCAAATTCCTGCCCATGTTCTGTTCTTTTAAAAGTCTTTATCATGAAAAAGAATTGCAATATTTTGCCTGCTTGATTTGAAAGCAGAGGTTGATGCAAAAGTCCCCGAGCATTTATTTGTGTACATAAATAGCAATTACTGAGTTCAAATGCTGCTGAACAGTGTATCATTGATGCTCTGCAAGCCACTTCAAAGGAGGATAGGTCATTAACAGCTACCACCTTTCCTAAAGCGCCAGAGCTCAGATGAGGGTATAATTACCGCCTCCCAGAGCTCCTGGTGAGCCGTAACAACACGGGTGGAGGCATCTCCCCAAGCTGTCTGCATGCAAACTGGCTGGTCCCTTGTAAAGCCGCTCACCCCGCTTGGCTGCAGAAACCCACCCGGGCCTGAGACATGCCCTTCGGCCTGAGAAAGCGGGTGTGGGCGAGGGCAGGGTGAGCGTGATTTTGGTGAGATAGGGTCTGTATTAGGAGGTGAGGTAAAGGTGCTAGAGAGGACCTGACTGTGGGAAGAGGGCAGAGAGGTAAGGGAAAACATGAGGGTAGGAGTCTCGATGGGAGATGAGGGTATACGGTGAGAGGATGCAGACACACCTCCTGCATGCATGCGTGGGCTGGCTGCCCTGTTGATGGGAATACCACCGTGCCTGCTGCTAGCAGGCAGCCAGAAATGAATCACTTCCTCAGCTCCGATGGTCTGTCTCACACACATGCTGAAATGGGGTTTTAGTAGTATCAAACATGTTGTAGCTTACTGATTTGGCAAGAAACTACCAGATCTTATGGCTATTACTCAATTCAAAAAAGAAATCTTTGTCTTTTACATAGTATCTGGCAGATACTATATATAATGTGCTGAGTTCCATAAGGAAGGTTGGAATTGCACAACTGATTAACCACATGCAATTTTTAAGTCGACAAATACAAGAATAAATGTATATTATCTTTGGGAGGAATTTAGGCAAGTGCATAAACTGAAAAATTGACCGGGTACTAAGGTAAGAGCAAACATTAGTCCTAGAAAGAGTACCATTACCATTTTGACCAAGTCTATGAAACCAACCATTTGATTACAAGTGTTCAAAAAGTGGGAAACTTCTTATATCCAAATCCCTCAAATCACTAAGCTCAGGTAATTTGGTTTATGATGTCTAAACCTCTGGACCCTATTTGGAACGGCAGCTCCCTCATTCATAGGCAATAATTTGTACTCCAGATGGAAAAACAGCCTTGCTGCAGGAACCTCCTGAAAAGCTCACTGTTGTTGGGTCAGGCAGCGTAAAACCTGGTATTGGCAAATCATCTTTGTCACATGTTTCACTGTCATCGCATTATACCAGTGAGAGCAAACAAAAGGTGACATGTCAGTGCTGCGCACTGCATCATTTTTTGAGGTTCACAAATTCCAAACTCATCTAAGTGCTGCACTCTGAGCTCATAACCTTAATGTGAGCACACGGTTTCTGTCATATGAAGGATAGTATCAGCTCTTTGGTAGGAGTGGTTCCTCTATGCAGAACAACTTCTGTTTATTGACTGGCTGTCATGGTAGAGGACCTAGAATAAGAACGCCAAATGGTCCTGGGAATCTTCTGTTCCTTTCTTGAGACTTCAAAATAGCATTGAACAGCATTCAGGAGCCTAAACCTCACACTAAAGAGGTGCCTCTCCCCTGTAAATCCTTTTCTTCAAATATTCCTGCATATAGGAGAAAGGTGACCCAATGTTTTCAAGGAAACAAGGATGGCAAATTACACAAAAATAGGAAGCCATGGGTGACAAGCTCTGGTTTTACACTTCTAGACAGAAAAATTAGGGCAGATAAATCCCATTTCAGGCTTTCATTAGGTCTGACACAGGTTGGAAGACAGTGGTGCTCTCCTTAGCTGTCAAAATACCTTGCTAGGGAAGTGACTGGCCTGCATGTTATAGAGGGCCAGAAGGCGAGCAAAGTCGTGTGTGCGTCCTGCTGCATGGAAACCTGCTCAAAGAATTTGCCTGATGATACATTTTATCCAGCAGAGAAGTATTTGGGTTTGATCAAAGGGTAAACAAATAGCTTTCAACTCTGAGAGCCTGCTGTGCAACTTTCATCTCCTACACAGTCAATAAACCTTGAAATGGCTGAGGAAAAAAGATGAACACCTCATGTCCCAGCATCTCCAAATATTAGCGTAAAAAAGGATTGGAATTGTGAAAGAAATTCCCTGATGGGCCTGTGTCACCTTTATTTTCTTGTTCCTCTCAAGGAACTTGAGATACAAATAGCACAAAATAGCATGGAAAGGGGGGTGGGGGGAGACATTTCACAGAGGTCAAAGATTTAATTAAGGCAAATGTATCACCAGGTTACGGTGTTGAAACTCCCTCTGGACTGAAGGATGGGAGCAATAGTGTTCTGCAGTCTGGGAGGGATACCGGGCTCCAGAGGCAGCTCGTGGGCAGTGGGCACTAGGGGCTGTGCGGATGTGAGCATAAGGATGCGTGTTGTGTAGGAGGAAGGCTTTTTCTTGCTGGGAAAAGGGTAAAAATCACCATGAAGACTGCAGTTTTTCATATCTTGTACACTGTGAAACATCTGTGGAAGACTTCTGGGCTCTCAGCATGCAGCTCCCTCAAGTGTTCTGTGTAGGAGCCTCAAGACCGGTCTGCTAAGCACAGAGGGGCACAGTGCAAAACATCAAAGTTGTGAGGCCTTCGGCTGTGCGTGAAGCAGGTCATGAGCCATCAGTGCCCCTTGCTGACACTAAATCAGGCTGATATACCTCTGTGATAAATAGCAGCACTGCAAAAAAGTGGGGGAGGCAGGTTTCCCGTACAAATCAAAGAATGAAGGTAATGAGCACCAAAACTTTAAGATGTGGCTTTCCACAGTTAATAGTGCTGGATTTTCTGTCAGTACCTCTGGAACAGGAGTCACTTGAGGCCTCTGAATACGTAGGACGTTTTTGTTGTGTGGCTTTTTTTTTTTCATTTGTCCAATGTAAAATTATAGGCAAGAGACAGAAGATTTTAACATACATGGAGTTTCTCTGGCAGAGAGGTACAGTTACTGCTGAAAGAGATTTTGTCTTTTAGCAGCTACAATTCTCTATCAGTTTATGTATATGATATTAGCCATTCCAGTTCAAAAATGGTGGAGGAAAACAAAAGAAAACCCCGCTACAAAATCCTGAAGAACATTTACTTTGAAGCTGGATTTACAGAATTACATCAAATATGCAAATCCTTGTCCACTCACAAATTGCTGATCTAGAGAACTTTGGCAATTGATTGAGCTTTTGGGGTATTTTTTAGTCTACTGTTTATATTCAGAAGTGTGCATGGGCACAAAATACTCTTATTTCATCTTACCTTTTTTCATAGTTATATATATGAAAATGGTTGCAATAATCAGCCTGATGTAAGTTTTAAGTCTAACACCTACCAATGATGGCTTAGCAAAATTTTTTAAAAAAAGAAAAGAAAAATGGCGAAGGAAAACAAATGTCATCAAGCTAATTTTTAATTACCAGAGAGTGAATGGTGTTTAGAAGCAGAAAAGATCATTTTTATTGTTGTATCGTTAAAACTTGAAAAACAACTAAACAGATGAGATGATGGAACAGTTGACTAACACACTGATGGCTTTGTGTGATGAGATGTAATCAGGGGGTCACTTCCATAGCCACGTACCGAAGGCTGAGAAATCAGCCTCCTTAATTGAAATGCTCAATGCAAACAAGCCTAATGCCAAAAAACACTTGTATTAGTGAAAAATAATTCTTTCAGAGATTTTTATTTTAACTCTCCATTCTTTGTAATATCACTAATTTTCTTTCCTTGCCAGTTTTGTCCTTTTGTAATATGATCAACATCAGGACTTTTTTTTTCCTTCTGTTTCAAATTATGCTTACAACTGAATAGGCTTGTTAGCTGGAGCTAACAAATTTTTCTTGGGTTTTTGTTTGATTTTGTTTTGAGTTGTTTGATCTCTGAACACCCCATTCCTCTTCACATGTGGAGTGGAAGAAGTGTTGAAGGCAGTGCTTTATTGTTCACTGGTGGTATGGCCTAATTCTCATCCCCTTAGGGTTTCTCTGTGTTAGGAAAGGAACCTAATCTTAGGACAAAATTGGCCAGCCTCAGCAATAAACCTTCAAGGGGAGGGATTTGAGAAGTAAGAATAGGGTTTGCTGTCTGCAACTGCTGGGAAAGTTGGGCCCAGGTATCACCCAGGAGGGCATCTGGTCCCAGTGCAGCCCTCCTGAAAGAAAATTCCAATGTCTTGGACGCTTTCACCTGTGCTGGAGCTGCGGCTTCCACGGTCAGCACCGCCTGCCCACGGGAAACGTTGCAGCATCCTTCTGCCCAGGCTGATGAGCTGCAAAACCTGAAGAGCTTCAGCTTTCCACCACCTGTAGGGCCTGGCCACCACAGCGTGGGGGGAATGGGAGAGCGGCTCCTTGTCGGTCTGTTCTCTTCTTTCTGATGCTCTAAAGTCACCGTCATTGGGTTTAAATAGCAATTATCCCCTTCATGTTGCAGAGAGAAAGAGGTGATAACACTGAATTCCTGGAGGCAGGCTTAACTCAGGCAGTGTGTGCCTATGACCTTCCAGTACTGTGCAATGGTTAGAGCTCCCAGTGAACCCTCAGCAAAACTTCAACAGATGCAAATAAATTGCATCTGTTGCAATTTGGTGCCATGCAGCCTATAAACATCACTGCTTCCCTGCCCTGGCAAAATAAAAGGAGAGAGAAATAGAACAGTTAAAGACTTTAACATATGCACAACAGCATAAAATATTTCCTTTTATGTGTCTGAACAGTAGTGGTTACTTACCGTGAGAATGACCAGATCTAAAATAAAAGTCTGGGACAACTTTGCTATCACCATTTTCAGAAGGTTCAGTCTCAGAAATCAATTTACTTCATGCTCTTCCTGGTTTACTAACTACCTACACTAACTGAAGTGTCCTCCTGTGGCTCCCGGAAGCATCAGAGTAACCTGCCTTACAGTATTCCTGATAGCATCAGGGTAACCTGCCTGAAATGAAAAGACGGGAAAATACAAAGCAGTCAGGCAATCCTCCATTGTCAAGGATAATCTCTTTTATTAGAGATATTTATAGAATGAATATGTGATATTTTCGGAGTTGGTTAATGTTTGATTACTGAAGTCATATGTAATGACATATTACAGTCATATGTAATGAGTTATTAAAGCCACCTTGGAGAGTGGCTTGGGTTTGACCGCTGCTTCAGCTTCCATGACTTTCCAAGTGCACAGGGTTTCCATATGAACTGTTGCTTCCTTAAGTTTGAAATGAAACCTTCCTTGTAAGTACCTGAATACAGATTTACATTAATTTGAAAAATCTGACCTCTGTTTTCTAAATATGTAGGTCTTTATTTATGACTAGATTTAGTTATAATCCAGTTTTCGATTACTTTGTCAGCCACAAACTGCCTACCTTTACTGATTCCAACGCAATATAATTTATTTTTCATCTCATATTCCAGGCTTCTAGTTATTTATTTGCATGTGCACTTTATCTTACTTTGCTCCCATAAAACAGTCTCAACAGCGGCACTTGCAGCTCGGCTGGCAGTAATGAGTATGTGTTGCTCTTCATGAAAGGACCATGGCTGTGAGAAGAGGGATGCATCAGGAGAAAGCAAGCTGCACTCAGTGGCAAGAAAGAGACACATATATACCCAAAGACATTTTTAAACTCCTTCGTATTTCAGGATCACTCTGATAGTCTGTTGTATACACACATTGGGTATTTTTATAATAAGTCATTAAGTATAAGATAAACTTCAAAAAAAGCTGTTGCTAGCTATGAGCAGCAATCCTTTGCTTGGACCAGTAAGCTGACACCCACAGCAACATATGTCAGCAGCACATATGGTCTCCTACTGCACCAGATTTTATTCACTCACAAACCCTTGCAAGGGGGCACATGAGTAAAACCTCCCCTCCCTGTGCCCTCCTCCTCTCACAAATCTGGAAGTTTTGTTCATCACTTCTTACTGTAAAACTGGCTTGAGACACAACTGTAATAGTCCTGTTACATAAAGCAGAAAGGTTCTGTGAAACAACAACAACAAATAATTTATTGCGCAGCGTTTGTTCACTAGGGGGACAAAAGACTGACTGCACAGCAATTTAAGTTAAAGTTATCTTTTGAGTTAAAAAATCCCAAGCATTCAAATCTGAATACAAGTTCAATTGTTCTTTTAAACAATAAGTATATTTTTTAATGAAACTGTATTTAGACTCCAAGAAAGTTATAACTAAATTACAGTTTTTGAATAAAAACATTTATAATGCAAAAGCTGACCAAACTTCAGTGATAAACTTCTTTCCTAATGTCTTTAGCACATTCCTACAATATTACTTACAGGTGTCTAGGAATACAAACCACTCTTTTGCACAGCTATATTACAGCCATCAGGGTTTCTTGTGCTTAAAATAGAGTTGCTTCCATATGTTGTGCTGTAACACCTTAGGTTGTCTCAGCCTGAGCTAATATCTAAGTCTTTACAGATTATGTAAGTGTCATCTACATTGGAACCAGAATTAATAAAGTGGTTAAGATGCAAAACTGGATGTGCACAGGAACAACTGCCGTTGCGGTCATAGTGTACCGCTGGACTGGGAAAAAGCAGAAGCCATGAGTTCTGTTTCTTTTTGCTCCCACAAAAACAATATGAACTGAACTTCTGCAGAAGCTGGCATTTTTGGTTCCTCTTGTACTGCAGGTGCACAAATTGGCACATTCTTCTAAGCCACATCTAAAGAATAAACTTGGCTTGCAATGAATATGCCAAATTATTAAATTTGATAATAGGCTTAAAATATGCATAACGACTAACTCCCACCTAGGCATGTGTAAAAAGGCCATCACATTCTAGCATCAGCCTCGATTTTGCCAGGACAGGCACTACAGAATGAACGAGGTGGCCCCATGCCCATGCAAAGAACATTCTGCACGTAGGCTCCGGAGCTGAAGGTGCTCACTCTTGTGCACAGGAGAGGCTCGTGTCTGTGTGTGTATGGCATGGGCAACACGTCATATCCTGATGTGGGGTAGAGCTGGGTGAAGCGTGACGATCACAGAATCACAGAAGGGCAGGGGCTGGCAGGGACCTCTGGAGATCATCTAGCCCAGCCCCCTGCCAGAGCAGGGTCACCTACAGCAGGTTGCACAGGAACGCGTCCAGGCAGGTTTTAATGATGCTGAATGAAGAATCATAGAATCACAGAATGGTTTGGGTTGGAAGGGACCTTGAAGATCATCTAGTGCCAACCCCCCTGCCATGGATGGGCAGGGACACCTCCCACTAGACCAGGCTGCTCACAGCCCTGTCCAACCTGGCCTTGAACACTTCCAGGGATGGGTGACCTTCCTCCTTACCGTTCCTGTGCTACGTGCTGCTGCATGACTTCCCTCCTTGGAAGGCTCTACTTCCTTTCAGAGGCAGGTGAAGAACATGAGGTTAACAATACCAAACGACTGAAAGATTGATTAGGCAAAAATACTTCAATGACTACATATTTCAAGTGAAGGAAAAAAGAGAAAGGAGAGTTTGATAAAACTTACTTATGGAGGGGATGAGCTGAAGCATGTTAGATAAACTCCAAGCAGACAAAGCAGCATGGCTTGCCTGTGTTGACTGAAAGGCAGTGTAAGAAAAGCTATTGTTGACTTGTTGCAGCTTGCAAGAACTGCACAGAACTGCAGTTGTCTGTAAGTGGATTTGCCGGGGGGGACTGCAAGAATTGGCACAAGCCTGGTAGCTGTGGACGTGAAGGAAAGTATCGGGCTACAGCATTGGCCATTTACTAAACCTCCCCTGTTGTCCAGCTGTGATGAGTAAATACATAGGTTGAGACCAAAGGTGATTCACTTCAGTTTTGTGAAGAATTGCTGAAAATTTAAATCACTTCTCTTTAGTCTCTCCCCTACATGCAGATGACATCTTCATCTTCTGATACCTAGATGGCCTACTGCTATATTGTATTTTCTGGAGCTCATAACTAATTCTTCTTAGAAGGAAGTCTGTCATAGAGAAGGGACCAGAGGCAAGACTTACATAATCTGCCTGTCATTTACATAATATGAAAAGCATCTGAATTAACAAATTAGTATATTTAAAATTTTATGAA
>KL284282.1:14933-46920 GCA_000699545.1 Podiceps cristatus
CCACAATTAAAATAAATTAATCCATTTCCTTCCAACAAATGAGGTTTGAAAGAAGTTTTACCATTGTTAAAGAAAATTTGTTTTGAAGACATCTGCAACTCATACTTTACGGCCACTTTAAGAGTGTACATTTCTCATTCACTACATGCAGCCACATTTTATATTAGGTAATACTACTTTTTTTTTTTCTTTTTAGAAAACATTTCTCTTAATTTGAAGAGCATGTATACTGCTTTGTTCTTAACCATGGAACATTTCTCAGACCATTCCAGACTACTTGATTTCCTGTCAAGTTTACCTGGTGGTTTTAATTTCTCGTAATATTTACTGGGTCAAAAGAATGGCATGGTTAGCTCTCAGCTACTCTAGTTGCCAAACTAGCTTGTGGAGCTGTGTGTCGTATGCACTTCACCATATGACTGGGACAGTCTTTCGCCTTTAGGTCTGCTGAATTTAATTATCACTGGACTTTTTCCATAGACAGCTACTAGAAAGCAGAAAGATTTCATACCCCTCCAAGCCAGAAGACGTTTTTCAGTGTCTGTTGATAGTAGCTGTTTGAATAACCTGCTTACCAGTGATATTAAAGTTTATTTGAGAATGAAGAGAATGTTTTCTCCCAACATTAATGCTTTTATGCTGTTTTGGAATGCCATGCCAACACCATCCTGTATGAAAGCATTCCCATCAACAGCCTTATTCCCAATAATAGCCAGTATTGTCTGGTATTGTCAAATTATGTTAATTTATGACTTGGTTTACTGCTTTGAAAACTTGGTGTATGACACTGTCTTGAAAGATTAATATTAACTTTTAAACTTAACTGTAGAATTTAGACATGGAAACCCCTATTGGACATTCGCACTCCTCTGCCAGCATGAAGTATTCCTTTAAGTTCTTCATTTCACTGCTTTTGTGGATTTCCTCCCCAGAATATAGATTTGGACTGACAGGGGGAATCATAAGAAACATGCTGCCCAGATAGATTGCAGGAAATTCTAATATTCCCTTTTATGATAGTACAGCTCCATGGAACAGAAAAGCATCCAAGGATATTATTTGTCACCTTTCCTAGGTTTTCTTGTGGGGTCATGAGGGTTTGCCTACCATCAGAGATTCATGATGATCCTGCTAGTGAAGGATGCTTGTTGGAAGCTCTAATTGGATGAATCTACCAGCTGGGACTTGGGGTCTGTGGTTGCAAATATCAGATTGGGGGTTGTAAGCGGTTTGAGCCATCAACTGGTCCTGGAAAACTTTCTGCTACCCAGGACAGATTTGTAATGTGGGAATCTCTATATAACAGTTGTCCCTGCCTGTGTCTGAAGATGGTTGGGTTTCTTCTAAGCTCATAACAGTTCAGGAACTTTGACTTCTTCCACTCCCTGTAGATGCCATGCAAAAACGTAGTCTGTAACACAGTTTTCAACAGGATAGAAACGCAATCAAGCTAAGTAAAGGCTCTGTTTACTTGGGCCAAGCTATTGCTTTGGCTGGACGAAGTAACTGGAAGTTTATGGCATTTCTGTTTATAATGCAGGTGCGGGGGCTACCTCTGGCATTTCAGCCATTTTCCCAAGTACCTCTGGCACAAGCACTTTCTCGCCTTACCAGCATGCTCACAAAGGTAAGAATGCATTCACAGATTTAATTTAGCAGCTGGTTTCGAAAAAAGCATCAACAAAGTGTAACTGAACTGCAAATATCTGTTGTGTATTTCATTGCCACTATTTCCAGATTTCTAAAGCTGCTATTAAAAATAATTCAGAACAAATTTTTATTTCTGGGTTAATCAACACTGCTGTTTTAGTCAGATGGACTTGAAATTGATTTGAACTGTACTTAGTAATGCCAGCTACACATTTAGCTCATTATTTGAAGCCATACAGAAATGGCACTATGCCTCAGCAAAGCTTAGCTTAGAGTGGTGAAAATAATTTAATGCACAAATATGGCCAGTCTGTTATTGAGCTAACATAAACCGTCCTCCGGCGTGATTATTAGGTTTTAAAAATATGTGACCCTGAGAAGACACAACAGGAAAGATGCAGTTAATGAGGTAGTGACAGTGCTGATCTTCCTGGTATTGTCTGGAAACATGATTGTGAGGATCATGTTTTCAGAAAAATTACTGTTTTCATGCATTTTAGCATATCTGTCATTTTCTGCATCCTTTTGTGGCTTTTCAGTTCTAGTCTGTTGTATTCAAATTCTGCTTGTGAATAGCTTTTCATATACCTTATTTTAAATTCACTTTCCAGCCATGCTGTTTTAAGTCTCTGTTAGAAAAACATCAGTCCTTCCACATGTGCAGCCTGTTCTCCTTTTTACTGCAAAGCTTCTCAGGCAGCCATAGTTATACACAGACATTTTAGCTCTCCTCACAGTTGTTTTTTTGTTTGTTTCTTTCTTTCTTTTCTATGTTGTTTCCCAGAATACAGTGGCAGGAAAGTTGTTTACATACAGCTACCTATATTATTAGCAGATACTCACTTTCCAACACTTTTGTATCTAATGGATCATGTCATCAAATATTTTTATGAAAGCTGTTAACTCGTTATTGCAGCATAAATGTCACAATTTTGAAAAACTCTTCATTAGTTTGCCTTTGAGATGTAACACTAAGTAAGTTTTTCAATGCATATCAAGTAACCCAAGACTCAGACAGACTAAACGAGTATGCAAAATATAAGTGTAGAGCAGACCGCAAACTGTTAACTCTTCTCTGATCCTTTATGATTTTCTTTTGTTTGTTTTTTTTGTTTATTTCAGCAGATCTTTCAGGACAAGGACATCTGGCTACAGCTCTTATTATTGCAATGTCTACCATCTTCATAATGGCTATTGCCATTGTCCTCATTATCATGTTTTACATTGTGAAAACAAAACCTTCTGCTCAAGGTAATTGTTCAGCACATGACAATTTAGCCGCAAATTCTATTTTTAGATAGCTTCTGAGAATAATTGGTGTTATATTATTATATTCTAGCTTGTTGCAAGAGCCACTCAGTAAAAAATGTCGAAGCTCAGGCAAACACTCAAGAAGAGAAGAAAGAAGTTCAAGGTACAAGTTGCTTTTATTTTGCTTTTTCTGTCCAAAACACCATTGGGCTTAAATACTACTAATGCATTTCTCTTAATTACAATTTTTCCTTTGAACTGTATAGAATCCACATCAGTTTACTGAAGAATTGTGTATAATAGTTTTTATGCTTCCAGAATGTCACTTAATCCTCTGATAGCAATTAGAAAGGTAGCAGAGAGATTTATGTTTGCAGTAAGGTCGCCAGCAGAAGCAGCTCCTGAGACAAAACACTGGTTTGGAAACTCATTGCCAATTTAAATTTCTCTAATTGTTGATTTGCAGAAAATGTTGTGATATTCTCTGAGAAAGAAGAGTTTGAAAAACTTACAGACACTCCAGCTAAGGCTGTTAAAAGGTGGGTAAAAAAATAAACATACTTCCAGTTTGACTGAAGTGGAGAAGGGACATGGTCATCATTCATCCTGGTGCAGAGGAATACAAGAACAAATTAGATGGGTATGCTGGTAGTTTGCTGCAGCAGGGAAAAGACTCGATGCCTTAGTAGGCTTTTCCCCTTCCCATTTCTAAGAGAGGATGACAGACGTTGCCAACGAGAAACGTATGTCCTCCCCACTCCCTCTGTGACCAGTTCATCAGCTCCTGGGACTCCACCTCGTCTTTTGAGAGGTCCATTTTGGGGGCCTGAGTGCTGCTCTGTCATACAGACACTTACCAAGGTTCCCTCTCACTCTAGACAGGAGGAGTAAAAATAGCTACTCCAGGCCTTAAGGAAACTCCTTATTCGTAGCATCATCTGGATGGCACAGTGTGATACTTTTCCTCGCCTTGTGTCTGCCTGGCAGCCAAGCCTGGCTGGGTAGCACAATTAAAGTGGGCCAGACACTGTCCTCAGTTGGAAAATCCCTCTGTAAAATGACTCTTGCAAGCTACGTGTGACTGTGTAACTTGGTGGGCATCGTACATATACCCTGGGCAGGTGAATACAGTTACATTCACAGGATTTCGGAGGAAAGGCATTTTTAAAAATGGAAGACACTTTTACTCCATTACTCTGTGGTAGCAAAAAGGAGATGACTGCAGTCAGCCCATGAGAAGCTTCACTAAGGTAACTGTATCCTTCATTTTACAGTGAAAATGATGCATCTTCTGAGAACGAACGACTTTTAAGTCGTAGTATGGATAGCGATGAAGAAGCTGCAGTTGACAAACAAGGGACTCCAGAGAGATGCTTGTTATCTTTAGTGCATTTGGCCAGAGATAAATCTTCTACAAGCAATAAATCAACTGGGGTAAGGCTATTTTGACATTTAAAAATCGAGAGCATTTTTCTGTGTTGTTTCTTTTTAAGGAAACAATATGCAAACTACCACCCCCCAAAATGCATTGTAGTGCAGTCCAGGCTAATTTACAAGAGCTTCTCCAGACAAATTTATTATAAAATCTCCTTTGCATAGTGACATATATGTACATATATACTGTTTAGGGCTGAAAAAACCCAAATTTCCTACAAGGGTAATAACTTTGCTTTTTTGAGTATTATATTTTATAGTCTAAAGAAAGAAAAAACAAATAACAGCAAACCCCCAATATAGGCAGTGCTAATATAACTAACTCTGATGCTACATTTACCACAGAAAATCCAAGACAGAAAAATAATGTAGCAGCATGGCTGGATTCATACGACAGCATAGCATCTGAGTACCTTGACCCGGTAGCATCAGTATTTCCATGGCACAGACTTTTCAATAATATTCGATGTTGTTCTTGGGTTTTGCGTATAGTTTTGAAAAAAAAAAAAAAAAAATCTGTGGTTTGAAGGTCACTCCTGTGCTCCGAAGGACACGTAAATCCACTGTTTGTTTTGCTGTGGAAGGCCTTCGCTTCTTTCCGCTGAGCGTGCACTGCTCAGGGCGTTTTATCTCACTTGGAGTATTTCAAGGCATAGTTAAGGCCACACCTCACCCACACAACTGTTTTGTTTATGTCAGCATGAAAATACCCTTAAAAAGAAAGTGTCTGCTCAGATATTTTTTATGGGTTTAGTACTTCAAAAATAATTAGAAAATGGCAATAGCTAGGGCAAAATCACATCATTAATATCAAACCTTGTATGTTTTTTAAGAACAAAAAGGTTTGAAAATGCATGTTTTTATGTTTTAAATTGTTGGGATGGTTCAGATCAAACTTTCTAAAATAGCTCATTTTTCAGGTGAGACTAGACACACAAAATCTCAACACCATAGAAATGTTTTTCTAGTAGTAGACAGTTATGACTATCTGAAAATAACTTACTACTCCAATGCTCACATTTTAAAATTCATTTTTCTGAGGTCTCTCTAAATGTCCAACGTTACCATCGTCTGTATGCACTTGCTTGAAATTGGGTAATACAAGTTGGGTAAGGATGAAATCAGAACGTTTAATAAGAAGCGGCTTGCTTACCTTCTGAAAACCATATGTAATAGATACATTCTTCAGAGTGATTTAGATGATAGATAGCTCGTAAGCACATCTGAAGCATGAACTATTTCTTCCAGACCTTCTGTTCTAACATACTCCTCATGGACTGAAGCCTGCTGACAAGTCTGAAGACAAAGTTTTCAATGAAAGTGCAGACTGTGTCAAAATCATCCACTCCATACCTAAGATTTCACAGTTAAGCCAGTTGCCAGAAGTTAGAAAAGACATAATTTGCTTCAGGCTGAAGATTAAGTAACATTTCAAGAACAGGAAAGAGTATTAAGTAGCTGTCGGATGAGGGTAAAGGAAGGTGAAGACATGCTCTTATCTAAGTCTGCTCGTTCCTAGTTAAAACAAAAAACATTATGCAATGAGCTACCACGTGGAGGATCGTCAGGCTCAACTTTACCTGTTCGCTCTCAGAGCAAGTGTTAGAAATCTTCTTTCTTCTGGCTCTGTCAAAAAGAGCATCCTGCATAGTTCTTCATGGGCATGGAATTATTTAACCTCCCTCCTTGCCCTAAAAAGGAGAGGAGAAAGGAAATAAACATCCAATAGTTTGCTTAGGAGGAGTTTTAATAAATCTCATTAAAAGAAAATTTCCTGTTTACAAGGTTCTGAAACAGCTAATCAAAGCCTACAATAGCAACACAACTGATTAAGCACATGTAGATTACACCAAGAATACAGGAACAATAATCGGTGCCTGCACTGCATCGCCCTGCGATACGACACACTTGCACAGCATCTGCTCCTGCGAGGCGGCCTTTGGCTGGAGCAGCCACTTCGTGGTCTCCAGCTGGAAGTCTATTAATCCAAGTTATTGATGTGCCCTGCCCTTTAGAGCCCATCTAAAATGAGGAAAATCTTTCCACAAAACAAAATACTGAAAGCAGAGCTTTTTTTTTCCAGCCTGGTTCGCCGTGAAAAGTGGCAAATTTGTGGAGATAATGCTAGAGTCCTATCAAAAAGACAGCTTTTCAGAAAGCTCAGTCCTAATGAGAGCTGGCAGAGAGATGACAATTCCAGTCCCTGAGAACTCATGACATTTTGACGTTTGTTTTCACTCCACATTGAATCCAAAGCCAAACGTTGAGAATATTTTTTCTCAATGAAACTATATCAAAATGTCCATTTTCCGCCTGGAAAATGTCAGGTTTTCAGTTTGAGTTTCTTTCTTGTCAAAAATGATTAAACCACCTTGGACCTCAGATTTGCCCTGTCCAAAGGTTCACTGATTTTTAATTTTTTTATATATATCTATCTGTAAAATGTTTCATATTCAACCAGGCAAAATATCACAGAAGAAAATACACTTAATTTATAATGTTCTAAGCAGTTCTATGTCAAATGACAGAAAGGAAGATCCCCTCCCCTACAGCCATCTTGGATTACTGGAAGAACGCAATTTCAGTCTCAATTTAATTCCCTGCAGCCAGTCCTGCCCTGGTTTACCTGGACATCCCTGCATTAATTGTCTGTGTGCATGGTATTGAATTTGTCCTCATTGTCAGAAGTGTGCTTCAGTCTGAAAGAGAAATAAAATATACAAACAATTGGAGCAGAAAAGTAATTGACCTAAAAAAAGACTAGAAGATGGAAAGAAAGATCTCTAGCAGTGGAAAGTAAAATCAGTAATAGGTTTATGCTTCATGGAGTAATTGCTGTGTCCTCTTCTTTGAGTCTTCAGAAGGGACCCTTGAGGACATTATGTGATAACTCCTAGCACCATGAAATGAAGATCTCCCACAGTTTTTCCACTGCTGTCTGCTAATTGTTTACTCCTATGACTGAAAAATTAATGAAATAAAACTCTTCTTATTTAGATTCAAAGTCGAAGGAAAAAGATACTTGACGTGTATGCTAACGTATGCGACGTTGCAGAAGGTGAGTGTACAAAACTTGCATCTACTAGTACCACGAAATTAGATGGCAACCATTTGTTATAAAATAAGAAAGACCTCTGCCTTCCTATGGAAAGGAGAAAGTCATAGTCCAAAAAAGACACTCTATAGGCAGATTTGTACTCGCCTGCCAGAAAGCCCCATGGTGCCCCGACCCCAGAGCTGTCTGTCCAGGTTGGGCTTGGGCTGGAGGAGGCCTCAGCTTCTCTCCAGGCATGTGCATGGGCTTCCTTCCTGCAGAGAGCCGGGAAGGTAGTGTTGGGTTGTGCTGGGACGCGCACACAGACCAAGTTGTGGAGAAGCACTCTCACGTTCCCCATCTAGAGGAAACCTGTTTGGTTTATTTGCCTAGTCCCTTGGATAACAGATAAATAAAAACTAGTTCCAAATATGAAAGTGTGATTTGGGGAAGGTCAGGACTGCATTTCAGACAAAAGTGTCGACCTACTCTGTTTCTCTAAATGCTGTCCCACTTCTCATGACAAAAAGTGGAGCTTCCAATTAAGTCAGTGTTTTAAGTGTTTTAACCCTTTTTAGCACTTGAACACCTGGACTGTTTTGGCAGAAGAGACACAAATTAATTTCCCCACAGAACAGAAGACATGTCTGCATTTACTTCCCTGCCCACACACTGTGTGCGTGTGCGCACGTGTGTATGAGTTTGCTTTGGTTCAGGGAGCTCTAGGTCCCACCAAATTACTGAGGCTGGCTATAAAGCAGGAAAACTAGAGAAGCAAAGACTGGTTTTGGAAAAATGCTGTAGCTGATTCTCTCCTCTATTCTGTGACCATGAATACATAGTAAAAATATCCAGGAAAAAAATAGCTTTTTCCCCACAGGATGAATGTTAAATTCTCTCTAGAGATTCAGTGATAGTAATGACAACCACGTAGGTGCAGGGACTTTTATGCTTGCAAGCATCTGGTACCTTTGCTTTACCTCATTCACATTCCAACAAGGGCAACTTTCAATGACAGAGATGTTACAGCAGCGGCTGGTGACAGACTCAGGGAAGGGTCAGAGCTGTCTCTCCGGCTCAAACACTGTCCCTGATGTGCGGAGGTGTATTAATGGAGCTGCTCCCTAGGGATATGTCGCAATATACTTTTTTCTAACAGCTAGTACACTGTTGAAGAAGGGGGCAGTGCCATGGGAATGCATACAACCCATCTAATACATCTTTCCAAGCCAACTTTTCACCCTGGTTATTGTACCCTACTGCAACTAGGAAGAATGAACTTTGGTAATATACAGTAATAACTTTGGAGCTAGACACACCTGTCATGGACTATCACTTAAAGGTTTTAGCTGTACTTATTGCTAACACTGTAGTACTTTAATAAATGTCTTGAATAGTCATGACTCATGCACAGAGCCATCTGACAATAAACACCTCACTTTGCAGGACTGAGCCCTACGGAGCTGCCGTTTGATTGCCTGGAGAAGACCAGCCGAATGCTCAGCTCGACCTACAACACAGAAAAAGCCATAGTGAAAACGTGGCGCCACCTTGCCGAGAGCTTTGGACTGAAGAGAGATGAGATAGGTGGTATGACAGATGGCATGCAGCTATTCGATCGCATCAGCACAGCGGGTTACAGCATCCCAGAACTGCTAACCAAACTGGTACAAATCGAGCGGTTGGATGCTGTCGAATCCTTGTGTGCGGATATTCTGGAGTGGGCACAAGCAATGCCTGCTCCTGAAGCAGCAGGGACATCCTGACACGCCTGCCTGGGACCCGCGCTTCCACATCACTCGCAAGAACCATGAGTCCAGCAAGCACCACATCAAAGACATTGGGCAAAAGACCATTGATGGTTCTTCTACATAATCTCTCCCAATAACCAACGGGAAGCTCTTCTCTTTGACTTCTAAAAAAAGTGAAGTTACGCATCTACCAAAACAAGAGCAGAAATCTCCCAAGAAGCTTGGTATGAAACATGCCATTAAACAAAATGATCATGTTAAACAGTTACTGAAAATAAGTAGACACACGAACATCCATTTTGTGGTCTGTGTATGAGTATATGTGCAGATAACCCTGCTGATACTCTTCCTGCCTGGCCTTCAAGAAAGCCATTGAATCGCTCTTCAAAAATATTCCTAACTCTTAGGGCTTTGTTCAACGGTTTAATAGTTACAGTCAAAAGCAGTAGTACAGCTACAGTATCAATTAATACACATTAGGCACATACATTTCTATTGGCTCTAACACATTTAATACATAACCAGTTTCACTTTCTATACTTACTATGGGTTTGTTGAATCTAGAAGTATGTGCATAGATGTATATACACAGTCCTCAGATTAACTAACTATACTATATGAAAAAAGAGTCAACACAATTTACAGACTGAAGGGCTTCAAAATGCTGTACATAATGCACGTAAATGCACTCTCGGTCCATACTAAACATTTCAGAAATTGTAAATTCAAACTGCTGACTTGGTGAGGACAAGCTGGATAGCAAGTAGGCAGTAAAACTCGTCAGTCACTCCTTGTAAATTAAGAGCAACAAGTTCTTCTCTTCTTTGCTGTTACAAAAAAAAAAAAACAACCAAAAAAAAACAAAAAACAACCCAAAACCAACCAAACCCAAACCCCAGCTTGTCTGCTACTATGAAAAACGTATTTTTCCAGTAATGACATCTGTATATCAAGGGACATTCTGAGCAGAGGAATTTCAGATAACAGTGCTGCACGTTTGACACTAAGAGCAAAAAGAGTAGATTTCTTTAGAGGCACTTGAAATGTAGAGGATATACTCTTGTAAATGTAGACCATGAGCACAGAGTCCATAGGTGAAAACCAACTCCTCTGGAGATAAAGCATTATTGTGAGTTTGTGTACAACAAAAATGGACCTTGTGGTTTGTTTTTTTTTTTCTTTTAACTAATCTCTAATTTTCCCAGTTAAAGGTTGTCTAACGCTTGTAGAGACCACAAATCAGTAGCTGTTACCAAACCTATTTACTTAATTTATAGCTAAAATGAGTGATGACAGATTTCAACAAGTGCAACCACTAAATTAAGAGACGTGTCAGTTACAAAGTAATACTTTTAAAATTCCAAAATACATGACTGAAAGAAATGCTATAAAAAATATTAACTATAACCCCAAAGTTAACAACCAGTATTCCATCACTTAGTAACTAGATCTTATCTATGATAGTATCATAATTATGCAGAACATTTAGTATCAGCCTTTAACATCTATATTTACTATCTTTTCAGCACTTGATTTGTATAGCAGAGGAAGTACATACTGCAACATAAAATGTATCCGTCTTGTTACTCTTCTTCCACCATTTCTTTCCTATAGTAACACACTCTTCATTAACTTGCATATGCCAAATCTGATGAGAATTTTGACTTTTAAAGGAAGTAGTAAGCTGCATTTATTTGAACATTTAATTAGCTAATTAATGTTTAATTTAGGGGTGAAATTCTTGCTGTCTTGAAATCGGTGACAAATTCATGCAGATTTCAACAGGCTTCAATAAGATTTCTAGATTTCCTGACAACTCAGCAATCTTCAACAAGATTTTCAAGACCCTGAATTTACCGTTTAGGACTATTGCTACTAAAATAAAAAAGATAAATGGGAAAAAAAAAAAAAAAAAAAAAAAGGAAGATTCTACTTTTTTTTGTGCCAGTGTGTAACTACAGTGTTATTCAGTGTACTGCCTCCTAAATTTAATGTTTCATTTAATAGTACACACCATTTATTTGTTCTAAAGAAGATACAGGAATCCTCTTTTTTTATGTTTATTGGGCCTTGAAAAGTTAGGGTCTTGAAGCCAATGGTGCCAATGTGAACACAGACTATTTAACATTATTTTATTTAGTATACAGTATTTTTATTGTTACACAAAAGATGTACAGGAATGAAAAAATTTCCTGTAGATCTTGCCGAAGCTTACGTTCTAATAATTTTGTTTAATGCTGTATATATAACTTATTATATTGTAAAATATGAACATAAAGTATGCAAATAAAAGAAAGAGGTCAAACAGCTGTATTAGCCATTTCTTTGATAAATCGTATATTGCCTTATAAATCTGTAATTAAATGAGTCAGCCAGGGACGAGCAGGCGCATTCCTGTGGTATGGGAGTGTCTAGATAACATACATGAAGGAATCGTTGCATTCCTGTAGGATACTGCGTCTCTGTGTCGCACTTCGGAAACTTTTGAAGAAGAAGACATTCTTCCTTGGCCGATACAGTTTTGGTTCACTAATTCACCTTGTAGCTACTATGAAAATGCCCAGCTCCTAGCAACTCCTTGCAGAAACTGTTTGTAAGTTATTATATATCTACTGAGAGCTGGTACAGATCTTGAGACTGGTGAGTAATCTCACAGTAGCAATACTCTGTCATTAATGTGTTTTCATTTTGTATTCCTGAATTAGCAGTACTACACCACATTATCAGAATCTTAACTTGAAGCTTTCACTGCATGACAGGATAATTATGTTCATCCAATTTTGGCTGCACTGGTGAGGCAGACCAGCAGCAGAACCACTAGCTTTTACAAAAAACAAAGAACCAAGTTGCACTTCCCCCAGACCCCACTGACTTAGCTGAGACTTTTAGAGTATTTCATCCAGACCAAACATTTCCTAAATGGAAAAAAAATTGCGCTACTTTAAAAGCAGTTTGGGATTTTGTTTATGCAGATTCATTTGTTGGTTTCAGCACTATGAGTACGTTCTTGTTCTATCAATGGTGAAAGGAGAGAAAGGCTCCAGAAACAGCAACAGAAGTTTTGCGTTTGCCAGGTGGTTGGGAGGAACTGAGGTTCTGAGTTCCACTTTACTGTCTTTTTACTCCCTGCACTAGTGCAGGAGTTGCCATAGCGTGAAGCACACTGCAACAGGCGTGGCTGCACCTAAACGCGTCGCTGCCTGGAAGGCTTGAGCGTTCTCTGCGTTAGTGTCCTCGTGGACAGCAACCCAGAGGAGAAACTTCAGCTCCTTAGGTTTCACTTCACAAAGCACAAACTCAGACCTATGTAAAATGTCCTTCCATTGTGCAAAATAATGAAAGAAAACAGAGAAACATAAAAAAATAAACCACCTGAGAGCTTCTGTGGGATGTCGCCTTTGTTTCAATTTTTCCTTTATTTTTTTTTTTTTAAATTATTTTTTCCTTCTTTCTGTTTCAATTTTTCATTCCTGTGCAGTGCTTCCAGCCCACTTGGATGTACCTGTGCAAATACAGGTGCCTGTAGTGAGATTCATCTACACTAAAGCAGACATCTAAAACAATCAAGATGTGTTGCATCCTCAAGCTATAGGCTATAGTGTCTCTAGACTATAAAGACAAGCTAAAAGCGACAAGCTTTGATGTAAACATTCTACAGATGCATTGAATCTCACCAAGTAACCAATGTATTTCAGGTGTGTGACTGTATTTCAGCTCAGTGATGTCTCTGAAATACCAGCAGCCAGCAAGTGTAGAAGGAAAATGAACATGAAACTATTATAAATGATGCTAATTAGTGTTCTGTTTTGGGAAATTATTGGATTGGGTGAATGTTCAAGGTGTATTTAAGATTAATTTCTCTGGAATTATGTAATAATATTCTTAGTATTTACAGCAAATTTGGGTCATATAAGGTTAAAGTTACGATTGACTATCATTCTAAATATAAGGAATTTGCAACAAGACGTTAAACACAAGTTTCTGAATTTTCATGTAAGAACATTAAAGATTTTAACCTGTTGCAGTGACTGTACCTCAAATGTAAACACATTTCTTATCACACAATCTTAAACCAAACTGACTTCAACAATCCAAACTCTGAAGAAAACACGACCTCCCTTGCTTAGAAGTGGCTCTTCACCACTCTGGCGAGCAGTTGATCAGCTACAGACTGTCTTCTTCAGAGCAAAATATCAATCCTGCTTTTGGTGTAGAGAAGCTGATTTGTATTTTTGCTTTTCTAAAAGATTTTTTTTTTTTCAGCTTCTGACAACATTTCTTTAGGAAACACTCATTATCTTGGTCTTAGCTTTTTAACCTAATGCTGAAAGATCAGACTGAACCACAGGGGGAAAAAAAAAAAAAAAAAAAGAGTTACCCACGGAAGTTAGTTACATTAATGTATGTGCTCAGGCACAGTGATTTTAACTTGACTAACCCGTAGTGTGTCTTTACACAGCTACAGATCCACTTTCATCATCCCTGGTCTGATGACTAATAAAAAGAAATAACAGAGGTAAGGTGGGCTGAAAGGGATGGGTCTCTGTTTTGCAGCGTAAAGCAAAAACAGCTGATTGCCTCCATATTGTATAATTTGGGATCATTAATCCATTATCCATGAACAAAAAGATAACATGCATAAATGCCCAGCAGAACAGGTCGGAGGATGAGCTGAAAAGGCATGCTGGTTCCATTTCTCCCCATTGAACTCAAAGCCTCATACAGTTTAGAAGTCCTGCTTTGATATAAGGAGGGTTTATTTAAGAGAAAAACCTTACTGTTGCAGGTGAAAATCATGACCCAGAGGTAAAACAAAGTCATTCTTCCGCAAGCAACCTCTATACTCCTCTGTGATAATGAAAAGCAGAGCTCATGCCCTTACTATGTAGTGGATAGGCTTCCTAGTGCGTGTTCCAAGAACTATATTAGCATAAACAGGGTAAGAATGCACTGTCTCAGTCAGTATCTAGTTCTAGACACATAATATTGCATATATATTCTATTTCTCCCACATCCAAATAAGCTTCTTTGATTATTTATTGTGATATACTTTATAATGCATAGCATCTGTTACCTCAGGCATTAATTTATCACTATCAACCACTCTTCAAGGACACAAAAATGTTGATTCCTTTTTGCCCGTGTTCTGTGAAACTAGACCATGAGTACTTCTGTTATGGAAGAATGATAAAAGCCTTTGCGTGCTCTGCTGCAGAAGACGTCAGTGATTAGCTGTTACACAGATCACAGAGGCATCTCATTTGACCATCACCTTTTTTTAAAAATAAATAAATTTTTACAGTTGAGGTTGCTTTAAAAACAAGTTTGTAATTGGATTCAAGTTAGTATTGCAAGCCAGTTCAGGATTACACGATCATTTTCCAATTTTATCCACCACATAGAAGTAAATGAAAAATCAGGAGGAGGTTAGAAGAGAGACAACTGAAACGGAAGAAAGCAGAGTCAGGCATCTGTTTCTGGGATTTGGCCTTGGGGTGCAAGGCTGATGTCAAAAATATCAGTCACGCTTCCATGCGGAGGAGGACAAAGCAGGACAGCAAACTGCTACGTTTTGTGAAGGACCGTGGAACAGAGAAATTCTGTTTATTTGCATTTCTCATAAAAATAGCTCTTGAATCCACATGCTAGAATACTATTTCTTCTGAAGGGCAAAACCAGTCTGGCAAGACTAGTTTTCTCTAACCTTCAAAGGCGTATTACTTTTCAAAACATTGATGTGTGGGTGCAATACTATGCTGCCGTTTGAAACTCTACCCCATGGTACTTTTCTTCCTGTAAGCTGGATAGATTGTTTTTATTTCTTTTCTCCATATATAACTGCACCAAGTATGCCATTTTACAGAGCTGAAGATGACCTTAAACGTATTAATAGGAACGTTATGCTGAGCTTTCATAGCTCCTGCCGTTAGCAGTATCGTGGCCACTGCGTTTACAGCCCTTGCTTGCCTATGTCTACCAGAGCAGTTACTTACCATTAAGTTGCAGTGATCGGAGAGATGTGGCATATTCAAGGAAACATTCCTTGGGACCAGTCTAAATATCCTTGAGTAATGTGCACAAAGAGTACTGTTTTGGGGAAAATAAAAAAAAATATTATATATACGGCTTCTCACATCTCTTTTTCTCAAGTAATTCTCTCAGTGCGAGTTCAGAGATCAGAATGCCTTGGGAGTTATGGCTTGTTAAATTTTGACTCGGGACCATTCACTCAAAAAAAAAAAATAGCTACGAGCAAGTAAACAGAAAGTGGTTTTGTTCAAATTTACCTCTCCTAGTAGTGATCAGGTAGTCATAGATATACAGGACACTTGCTTTCAATATTATGTGAAAAACAAAAGTCTAATAAACAGGCATGTTCCCAGCCACGGCCAGAAGACGGCTTGAAAGGCTTTCATCGGCCCGAACTGCACCTGACAATGGAGAGCAGTGGTTTTGACACAGCACACGAGTCAGTATAGGACATAAAGATGCCTTTGCCCATCACAGCGTTCCTCAGGAGGATGTCAAAGGCAGGTTCACCCACTTGCACAGCACTATTACTTTTATAATAATTTTTGAGTTTTAAAAACACATGAGCATTGCATCATTATGAGGAGCGCAAGGGGTCACTGTTTTGCCACCACAGTTCCTCTAACTATGAGGAACGGGGATGATTACTATATTGCTTCATAGATCAAATTTTCAGACTTTCTGGACTAAATTTAAATATGTTATCCTGAAGATAAATGCTTTCTATCAGACCATCAATCCCTGAAGCCGTATAAGGTCTAGGCGAAAAATTCAGTATATAATTAAAGGATCCAGTGTCATAGCTCTGAATTATGAGCTCTACTTACAGCTCCTTTTAAATCTGGTTTGGTAAGTTAAATCATGTATTTTAGACATTGATGCTGATCATAAATAAAAGTTATTAAAAAATATCTTGCCTTCAGGATACTTTCACCTTCCAGGTTAATTTATCTGCTACAAGAAATTTTTCCCCAGAATATATTAAATTCGGTTACATAACATTAAAAAAGATGCAAGCCGGTCACGTTCAGGAGAACTGGAAGGTAACTGTGAAATCCCACTTTAAGAGACAGACCTTTTATCAGCTGGCGAAAGTCACAGCTATGAGGAAACAGAGCACAACAGTGTAGGCTGGGTAATGTCAGCCTTCTTTATTTAGATCTGCCAAGCTTCTGCAAATGCAACTGTCCCCTGTCCAGGGAACGATCTTTCTTACAGACTTGCCAAATCTAGACTTTGTAAATCAGGTCTGCAACACTGTCTTGCCCATTTATTCACAGGAATCCTTTCATAAACAGCAAGTCTAATTACAATTCTAGAATAGATGAGTTTGTAAAAAGAAATAAATAAATTCTCTTCAAGTTTGGATTCTTGTTGACTTTCCCAATGAGGACTCTCAACAGCTATTCCAAAAACCGGCAACGTAAAATTGTGAGTCAATTCTTTATCTTCCTTTAAAGTGACAGGTTGGGACTACCAGAAACTTTCCTCGTTTCATGCCAGTTTTGGTTGTTGATCGCTTCTGGAGGCCCACACGCAAGCAAGACGTGGCAGATTGCAGCCAGCTTGAAGCTACATGTTCTGACTCATCAGCTGAATGCTGCCAGAAAGCGTGAGTCTCTCTCTTTAAGTGCAAGTATTCATACAGTCTCCCTCTTCTCCTTAAATTCTCTCAAAAAAATGGTTGAAAATTAATATCCTCTTGCCTGCTGCCAAATCGGGCCAGAGGTGGCTGGCATATTCAAAATGGCGTATCTCTTTTCAGGAGTGCAGACAGTGACCAGACACTTAGGGAATCTCCTCAGGGATTCAGGGAACAGGGGAAATAGCTGGAATCACAGTTAACTTTTCAAATGTCTCTTGTAGACACTCTTCTGAGAGAAGGATAAAATAGCAAAATTAGTAGTAAAAAAGTAGTTAAATTCATTCATTACGGTATCCAAATCTACAAAAGCAGAACAGATTCCATCTGAGAAGGCAAGACTATATTATATATAAAGAGATGCCCAAGTGTGGCCAACTTGACAGAAATCTATCCTTCCCAAACCAAAACCAAGCCAAACCAAACCCACAAAGACAGGAAGGAATGCAACCGACTTCCTCTGTTCCGCTTCCCCACAGACTGCCAAGGTTGCTCAGGGGAATGAAACAGGATGGGGATGTTTGAGCAAGGCCACAATTGTGTGGACAATTGGGCTGGCCCACAAGACTGATGTTCAAGATGGTGCAACAAGCAGCTCAACTGAAACATTCTAGATCATAACCCCCCGAAATTAACAGTGATTCACCCTTACAGACTGTAAACACTACTGCGTATCAAACACAAGGGGCCAGCAGTGAAAGCTACACCATACTCTGCGCCTCTTCACCACACTACCTCTGCCGTGACTAGAGGAACACATGGTTAAATTGGTACCACAAAGAAGAGAACAGTGGCGAAGGCTGAAAGTCAAGAGCACAATCAACGTTCCTGTGGACACAGGAAACCTAACAACTTCCTCTAGCTTTTTTGGTTATTAATTTTCTAGTATTTTAATGACCAAGCAGATGGAGCAGCACACGAGGACTGGGAACACTCTTCCTAAATAAGAGGATTTTGCCTCCAGCCAAAAGTACGTGCAAGCTTTTGTGCTGCTGGTAAATCTGACAGAAAACCAAAACTACTGATGAAGAAATACTTACTTCAAAACACAATCCATTGTCAGCAAAAGCTTTTAGCTATGATTAGCTTTATTTTTAAATTATCTAGAATTGTTTTCCTGCCCAAAGAGTACACATTGCTTGCTCTCTCTTCCAGACATACTTAGTGCCAAATTTGGTGCAGATTCATTTCATAGGAAAGCTTGTCAGAAATGTAAGTCAAATTGCTAGAAAAATATTTGCAGTTTGAATTCAACTTCAAAGACTCAGTTCAAAGTCTTCTGGGGAAAAAAAAAAAAAAAAAAAAAGAAAATCAAGAAAAAAATGCATGAAAATGAGAAGTAAACCCCTCTGAAGTTTTATACTGACTGCCAGCGTTACTCAAAGACTAACATAGAGCAGATCTTAAAATTCTAACAATTCAATTTTAGAATTAAAGATTTTCAGTAGTTACAGCACAAATCAGAAATGGAAGACTAAATTGAATTTTTAAAAGGTATCCTATTTCCTAGGTATAAGAACTTCTGAACACTGAACTGTGGCAGACAAAAAATATATTAATCACACTCAGAAATGAAACGTGGATACTAAGAGACCAAATGAAGATTGTATTGCAAATTAATATATAGCAGAAACAATAAAATATAATAATTTTATATTAGGGATTACTATTGCCAGGTATTTTAAGAAATATTTTTATTTTCATTTTCATAGATATTACAATCCAAAGTTACATTAGAAATTCCTGCAAAGCAGGATAAAATACTAAATGTTACATAAATACAGGAAAAGATCAAACACTAAGCCTGGAACCAAAACAACAAAATTTCTCATTCAACACATCTAGTTATGTTAAATCAAAATCTGGTTTTAATCATTAAACCTGTACTTAAATACATGAATTTATAAAAGAAGAGTCAAAGGTAACCAAGATTCAGACTTGTAAGGAAAGGTTAGTATTTCTGATCTGCTTACTCAAGATACAATTCTTTAGGTTGCATGAGTCATTCAGAACAGGAGCATTATTTCACTTCTTTAAAAAAGTATTGAAGAAAGCCATTTAGCATATTATGCAATTTTTCATTTTCCTTTTTAATGAATGAGGGTAATATTAATGAGACTCCACATGATACACAGTAACTTACACAGTACTGAGGTTCTGCTTAATTTATTTATAGAAAACAGTAAAAAAAAAAATCCAAATTTCAAGTAACATAGGCAGTTGGTATAAATTATACAGAACAATAATTAAATTGAAAGATAGGGCTAGTGACTTGTGCTTAGACTGGAGGTAAGAGAGTTGCTCCTCGACAATCCCAAATTCAACAGAATTGAATTGAGGTTTATACAGAGGAAAGCATGATCTGGATTTGTAGTCCTATGTAGTTCTTGGATCATTTGGTGAAGACTAAACAATTCAAACATCTTCTTATTGCTTCTGAAAAAGATTTTACATAAAATAATTGTCAATTGAAAATTGAGAGGTTTCATCTAAACACTAAAGGTTCTACAGAAAATTATCTTTTTAATTAAGAAAAACGTGCATTATATTGGGAGTTTCATATCATTCTTCTACATTGCATATAACGTCTTTAAGCCGAAGATGATGCATGATGAGAAAAATCTTGGCAAAAAATTGCCAAAAGCTATCATTTCACTTGAGTAAGTGGTATTTACATGTAGTATAATGAAATGTCAAGGAAAGGCTGTAACAAGGTTTCACTATAAGATTCCAGGAATAATAATTAAAAATTTTCACATAATCAGGATTTCTGAGCAAATTTTACTTTCAGTTATTTCCAATGTAAGTTATGATTTATATTCTATTATTTTAAAGGGAAACATATTTTCTTCCTAGAGTTCAATTTTATTACAAATAAAGTGAAATGAAAACCTCAGTTTTGTCAACAACTTCAAGTCTAATGTAAAGAATGGCTCAGTTTAGATACCTGCTTTTATAAATGACACAATCCCATTAAGTAATGCACCAATGGAACTCAGCAGCACATTACTACTGATACGAGGAAGACCTTTGTTAAAATAAACTAATAACAAGCAAGCCATGGGAACATATTTTATAAAGGTTAGCATTCCCAAATGGGCTAAAATGGTTCGAGACTTTACATTTTGTTTTTGAAGGAAATGAAAAATGATGAAACTTGAATGCAAGTCACAGGTGAAGCTAAATTTTAAAATGAGATTATTACCAAGTACCCAAGTAAAACTGAAGGTCAATAGGAAAGAAGGGTTCTCTTCTAAGCATTCTTGTCAGCTGCATACATAAGGAATATTTACTGTTTAGGCTAATTTGTTTTGGTTTTTTATTGTGGTGTTTGTTCGTTTGTTCGTTTTTTTTTGTTTGGTTGGGGTTTTTTTAAAATTGTATTATGTAAACTGAACTTGATTTATAAGGAAATTGAGTCTTGTCTTACACATCTGTGACATAGACAGTTTAAATTTAACTGCTAACCGAGAAAGTCCAGCAATATCTATGGTAAAGCAAATAAACAGCAAAAGAGAGATGCGTTTTTGAAAAAGTCTGCTGATCTAATAATAACTAACAGAATAACAGTAGTAAAGGATTACTTTATTCTGGAGAGTTTTTGCAGTATAACACAGAGCTTTTCCAAAATCTGAATATCTAGCTTAGAACTTCGAAGCAATACAGAGCAAGTACGGAAGAAGGATTCGTTGCTGCAGGCTTCCAGGAAAGGGTGCAAGGAACCTGAAAGAGAAAATAATTTAAAAACTGTAACCTGTAAAAGAAAATGGAACCTGTAAAAGAAAATAATTTTAAAACTGCTTGTCACAGAGCTCTGTGCAGGGAAAAGTAAAACAGCTATTCATACCTTTAGAAGGCTTTAAGTGCCTCATGGTGTGCATCTATTAGAATAATGAAATAATTCAGTTTATGCTGGGCATCTGATGCAAAACTCAGGTAAAACTAGGAACTGAAAAAATGCAAGTTCTTAAGAGTTTTGACATTACTGACCCTTGTATTAAAACAAGACCTATTCTCTTGAGAATAAAGGAAAACAGGAAACAGAACAATTTTAAACTCAAATAAAAATTCTTATCTTGAACGTGTTTAATCAATGCTCATTTATCATGGTCTTTTGATCATGTGAGAGGAACATCAAGCTGTGCAAAGAGAGTCATAATGAAATACTTTAAGCTGCTGCAAATCATATGGACAGGGATAATACATGAAGAAATTAATGTGCTACCTGACAGCTTTTCATTGTCAAAATACTGTCATTGTCCTCTGTTTCAAGACAGGCAAAATAATAACTGAGAGGTAGAAGGAAGAGCTGGATAAGAACATTTAAATACCAACAAAATTCCCTTAAAATAGTGGATGAATTTTTAAGTCATACGGTATAACATTTCCCTCTATCCTGTTCCCCAAAATCTAATCACTTCAGAATAAGGTTAAATCTGTTCCCTTGTTATCTCATTTTTGGTTCTGATATTACATATTAATTTATAGCAAAAACATAAAGAAAATAAGTAACAATTGATTTTTGTTGTTAAAATGAATAGACTTTCATACAGCATTGGGCATTTGCATTAGAAGAATACAGCTGTGAGGAAAATATTTTAATGTCCACATAATATTAAAAATGTTTAATGTGTTATACTTAATAAGAAACTACAATATGCAAAGTACAGCATAAACCAATAAAGATATAGACATTAAAAAAATTCATCACATATACACTGAACACTGTAATTTATAAATAGGATGTCAAGATGCTTTTATCAGTACAAAGATGACTGGATGTATTTTTTGGGCAAAATTTTCCCTCTCCTTGTCCAAGGACATACAACTTACTAAATACAGCAAGTAGCCTTGGAGTGAGTGAATTCAAGGTTTTAATTTGCTTCACAAGGCTTACTGATACAAAACCAGAAGAAATGCTACAGAAAATTGGAATAGGGCTTAAAAAAAAAAAAAAAAAAAAAAAGAAAAGAAAATCAACCTGGCAATTAAAGTCAGCCTGAGAGCCTATACAACTAATTTCCTCGGAGCTGGGCATTTATACTGAATATTCAACAAGGACCCAGTAATTCCTAGACCTTACTGTTAGGAAGAAGATCTTTCAAAACCTGTATTTTTTGCAAAACGTCATTTGGCTGCACCAAATGACCCAGGGCTGCTCCACGGATGCTGAGTACATCTTACCATGCCTTGTACTACACAGTGAAGTCAGTGAGATTTGTGGGCCTTTGCTGGTTTACACCGTGAGATGAAGAAGCAAGCAAATGCCTTTAGCACAGACCAGAGAAGCTATGGCTACGTGTCATCTTTCCTCTCTTTTCAGTGGAGGAGTTTTCAGGAGAATTGACTTAAAAGTCTGGATTCAACAGGCAGAATCCACAAAATAAGTAATCGAATGTGTGGATGGAAACTATACAGATGCAGGATAATAGACTTTGGTAGCAAGGCAGGCAGATGTTTTGTGGTTTGCACGGCTGAAGTGTCCGCTGTTCTTTACCCAAAGCAACAGAAACCAGTAATTATTCCAAGAGACATACATTACCAAGGCAATAGTTATGATTATTATTTTTTCCGTTTACTTCTACTTCCACGTTTCTTGCATTCTTTCTACCATGTTCAACCACCTATGGTTTTATGCATACTTTCTTCTCATTTCTAGCACTATTTCCAGATACAATTTGCTGTCTCAAAATTGTAACGGTAATAAATATAAAACCAGAATGAAAGTAAAGTAGAAATGTAAGCAGGAATCAGTAAAAAATATAATGAAAAAAAATGGCAAGTACATATATATTCTTACTCTCTGTCAGTAAAGATATTATTTCTCATTTTATTTTAGCTTATGGTCTTCAATTAAGGATAGCATGCTAGATTCTGGAATAGTGAACTATGACTGCATTTCTATAAACCTGCAGGTACCACAATACATTAAAAACAAATGAATTGAAGATTGCAAGTCAGAGGAGAAATCCTAAAAGGAACAAAGAAAAGTGCAGAGCCTCTTTAAGATGAAAAATAAGGCTCATGCTGAAGAAATACATTTTATATGCGTGTATAAAATAGATATATATGAAGAAACCATTTGCCAGATATGTTTTAATTGACCTTTATCAAGTATCACAAGGGATCACCAGAACGTTGATTTCACAAGAAAAAAAAAAAAAAAAGTGAAGAATATATTCTCTAAGGAAAATTGAACTTGGAAATGGGGGTTTATTCTAATCTATAACTCGAATAAGTAACATCTGAAGAAATCTGTCAAGAAACCAAAAAGAGAAGTCACTATTGACTGCATTCTGCCCTTGGCATGTACAAACACACTCCCTAGGACATAGTTACTCAGGGCATACCACTTTTAATTTTTCTTTTACTATTTCTCTATTTTCACTGCAGAAGGTATTATTTTTCAGAAATTATGACATCAAAAACCCAAGGCTATCTGTCAATTATAGCAAGAGAAACTCCTTAGGATGGGTTCACAGTATGTGCTAAATTTAGTGATACATGACTGACATACACTCAAGATTCAGTGCTCTTTATTGAGCCACTGCTCTCTATGACAGAGCTCTGAAGTTAAACACATACAGCAGTGTCTTAAACCTGGAAAAAATAATTAACTCAGAATTCACTTCTAGTATGATGGTATCATGCCCTAGCGAGTCTACCCTGTTAAAATCCATGAGAAGAGGCAACAAAACTACAAACAGAAAAGCAAATAAGCAAAGCCCAATGAACACAATCCTACCATCTTAAGAGTATTTCATATCAAAACATTTCTATCACTTAAGAGTCTGAAGTAAAAATTTCTATACAAGAGATAACTTTCTCTAAAGCAAGAAAAATCCAGGACTACAAATTATGTTATCATAACTTTATAGAAATTCTACAGAACTACAACTTTATATAAATTCTTCCATAATCTTCTCTAGTTCCAACAAACATCCGCCTGTTCCCAAGACAGAAACGGTCCTACCAATCTGCAGTGCACCACTGATGAGGTCTGTTTTAACAATAAAAAATTGAAACAGTATCTCTTACTTACCAAGGATGTTTATCAGAAAGGTTAGAAAAGTCATTGTGTTTGAAATACTGAGCTGGTTATTACATACCCCTATATATGTTTTAAGAATGTTCTGACTGTGAAATTTACAAACAGACGTAAAAGATATGCATTACTTTTAAGACAGAAGGATTTTTATTATAAAACAGAAAAGCCAAAGCGGAAATAATTTCTAAAAGTTTGCAAAGTTCAATTATGTGGAAGCAAACTGATCAAGGTACATGTTTAAATGGACGTTCTGTACACTGCTTATATATTCACTTCAGATATGCTTTTGCAGAATATATTCTAAGTAATCAGAAAATGTATGTATCAAGTATATAATTTAAATGTATGCCTAGCTGATGAACTAAAACAATATAAGCTTCACATTTTTAAATATTTTGGTGGTTTAGATCTGCACTGATTTTGGTTTTATTAACTGTTTTAGAAAAACTAAATTGGAATCCATCATGGCAGGACTTTGGCACAATTTAAAATAATTTGCAAAAGCCTCCACTGGCATCCTTAAAAAATTGCAGTATGTTGTAGTTGCATTAGCTTAACTTGATTGGTAGACTGCAATGAACAGCGCACAATTTATAATTGTTGACAGAATTCATCTGAAATTTACCCTCGAAGTAATCAGTCACTCACACCATAAAATCTCACGAGCTATAGTTATCTGGAAAATTCTGTTTCACACCTAAAGCTACGCCAACTCAGAAAATGAAGACTGTCAGCAATTCTAACTTTAACTTCATGATTTAACAAATAAATGATTACGGTTTTGCCTCATTTTTAATTGCACGAGGATCTGCAGGAGAACGAAGAACACGTGACGGCAATGCAAGTGAGTGACGGAGCACTATCTACTAGTGCAGAAAAGTTAAGTAATGCAAAAGTTAACTAACAGCAGCAACACTTAAAAGGAAACAGTCATATCACTTACATGTTACGTTGGTAATAACCAAGTGTCTATAATACAGTCACCTGTAAGTCTTGAACCATTTGCTGAATGTAACTTTTTCTCCTGTAATCAACAGCCAGGGCTGTTAAGTGCTAGTGGTTAAAGCACAGAGGAGATGGGGCGAGATTCCAGTCAGCGTAAGGCACCTCAAGTGTAGGTGCCTACAGGCGTGACCCTGAGTTAAGACAGCCCGAGCGGCAATTTCAGGGAGTCACCCAGTATGTGCTGACATCAGTATGATTTGAATTGCTCTTCAGTTTCCTAGGATGCGCAAGACATTTGTACAGACATGAGACAGGACGTATGGCAGACCAATGACATTCTCAAATGGCAACTGGAGGTTGTACCCACAAAAAAAATTTGTAATAAAAAATGTTGAAAAATTAGCAGGAATATTTATGTCACAAGAGATGCTTGGAATGAAAAGAAGCCTATGAGGAAAACAAAAAAGATCAGAAAAGAAAGCTGTGCCTTGGAGGTCAGAAACTATCTTTACAATTAAAAGGAGAGTATGAAAAGTAAAGTTAAGTCAGACCTCATTAAGGAGAAAAAAAAAGTTTTCCCAGACATTTAAGTAAAAATAGAACAAAAAAGAGGTAGTGAGGTCATCTGTGGTCAGCACAAGAAAGATGGGATAGAAACTAATAGTATTTTCATCTTTTGGGTGCACACTTTGGCTAACACGGTGGTTTTCAGCAGTGAGCTCTATCTTGATAAAAGGACAAAAAAAGTTCCCCCAAACTTGTAATTACAAAAGAATCCTTTAGTCAGGGACACCAGAACAGACTTCGGGATTCTGAAAGAAATGTTGCCTCAATTTTATGACAAGAAGAGGTAAACAATTTTTGTTAACAAGTCAGGAAGCAGCACTTTGTGAAGGCAGAACAGCCAATGCAATATATGTATGCTGGATCTGGACAAAAAAAAGACATCTGAACACACATGCCCTTCAGTAAGACTCTAAAGATACTTTCAGGAACTAAAGGAGACAAAAAACGTAATAAAGTGTACTATAGGTTTATCTATAAGTATGTGTATAGGACCTATAGATATGTTGTGTCATAGTAGTCAGGTACTTTTCCTTGGTAAATAAATGCTCCAGCAGTTATAACTCATCTAGACTTCAATACCATTTGATAAAGCAACACATGTGATATTATAATGGAGAAGATGGGGGGTGAGCAAAAGGACAGGAAGGTGTGTAGTGTAAGGAATTGGCAAAAGCAAAGCAAAACATTTTGCCTTGAAAAGTGAACTTCAGCTTTAAATTGTGATTATTTAGTGTATAAATTAATGACTGTGGCATGAAAAGCCCAGTAGTCTAATGAAATTCCATGCTGGACCTGCCCATTTAGAAGGCAACGGGTACAAAATACATGAAAACCAGAATTACCTTACTTGCTAGAACAGCAGAAGCATAAAGACAATACACTAAGAAACAACATTTTTCCTAGAAAACCACTAACAGACACATCAGAGGATGAAAACTTTTAGTGTGCTAATTGAACTCAGTATGTCTATGAGCAATGAACATGGTCTAACCATTAAAGAGTGATTCTAATGAGGCCTAAGAGAGAGAAAAACACCATTTTAAAATAACCTAGATAGCATTATAAATTGAAGCTACGCACTATTATGGGTTACTTTGTTTAAGAAACCAGAAAAAGCCTAATGAACTACCAGAATTACTGAAGGAATGACAACTCTCTTACAGAGGACACCTAAAGGAGCTTTGTTCCAACACTTTTTCTGCCAGAGCTCACCTGCGTTGTTTCCCCAGCTCCCGTATTCACACTCCTGTAATAACCAGCTCAGAACTCAGCACAGTATTTCAAACACAATGACAAACTCAAATGAGGATGTCTTTACATAAATACACCTAACCTGGCATGACCTGTAATTCTGTAATGTTACATTGCAAGTAAGCAGGTAAATAAAGTCTAAACTCTGACAAGGTATAGGTGTTACTCAAACTGTACAAATCATACTACCTACTTCCAAAAGGAGCCTTTCTTTATGAAATTATTTCAATTATGACTTTGCTTTAAATTCACCTTGAAAGTTACAGAGAAAAGTTGGCTAATAAGTACAGTAGTTCTGCTAGTCAAATACAAAAAAAAAAAGTATATTAAAAACATTTTAAACCATTTTACAGAAAGCTATAAGACTGTTAACTGTTTATAAAAAAAATGCAATTTTGGTAAATAAGATCAAACAAGATCCTACTTGAGTAAACTTTACTGTTTTAAAGATTTCATAAATTAATCTGACTTGAAAAGGGACGTGCATATCCAAGTATTGATATAAAGAACTCCTTTTTACATCAAATACTTTTAAAAAGCTAGCATTCACATCTACCTTCAAAATGGTATGCTGCTTATGAAGTACAGTATTACCTGAATGAACAGTGAAGCTTTACTTACAAAGTGCCTACTTGGCTCTAAATAAGTTTATATTTAATGATCCCTTTTGTTCCTTACTTTGGAGTCGACGAGACAGGAGTCCCAAATTCAGAATAGCTAAGCATTACACAATTATTATTAGAACAAGAAGAAAATAATGACAAGAACATTTTTCTTACTAGAGAGAAGGCTACTATTACTTCAGTAGAAATCAAATGACATTATTCCATTTATTGCATTTTAAAACCTGTTAACATGAATTTCATCAAAATCAAAGTATTCACACTAAGCTTTAGCAAAGTAATTAATTAACAAAAACATGTGCAAACTTTTGGTGTACTTGCTTGCTTTCAGCACGTATACAGGTTGGTCCTAACGTCATCACAGGCTGCATTTACCACAGTTAGAGATACTTATCTGTGGTTAAAATATTAAACTAAACCATCTATTAATCCAACATAATTTTTCACTGCTTTCAGAAGAATGAATAAAAAAATTACAATGGTAAGACAGTATGACAGAGGAAGGATTTCCTTTTAAAGGGTTTGTATTTCAATCTTTATCCCACATAAGCTGTAAATCATTCCTTTCACTATAGCTTCAAACACAGGTCCTCAGGATAATTTCACATCTGCCTTTCACGCAGGTGAGGGGGAATCCTACCTTAGTATGGTATTCGCAGACTTGACATTTTTACCCTTTTGGTACTGCAGAGTAAACTCATTTGAGAAGTTTCAATCCTGCAAACAGTTACCAGTAAATATATTATGCTGAAAAATACAGTTGAATTTTAATCTGTTTAAGCATACAGGCATTTTTTGCTCCATTCCTTCACTGCTTGTGGTCTTTTAAGTCTCAAAACGCTAAGACTCAAGAAGAAAATTAAGGAGCAGGTTTGGATTTTCTTGACAGATTCAGACCATTGCCTTTTTAGAAGTACCCATGGAACGGTGTGAATTGTGGAATACCTAGCATTAGTTAAGGAAGCATTCCAACTTGAAGGAAGAGAGGGAGCATGCATATAGGCAGCCCACATAAAAAGACCACCTCCATAGTAAGAAGTTGTGAATATTTACTTGTAAACTGAATCTCTTTATCTCCACTGACTTGATTAACTTCTCTATGAGATGAGTAAACCTGGATACAGACTTGGTTATCCACGACCATATTTCCTTACAAAGAAAAGGTGGAAGTCAGGTTCAGTGAATGCATTAGGTACAGATCACTTTTGCAGTTACTAAAAATCTTAAGTGATATGGTTAAGAAATCATACTTAAGCCCTACTAGAATGTGCCTTAACTTAGAGTAAGCATGAGACAGTTATTTAGAGATTTTTTAAATAAGCATCATCTCAATTTGTGAATAAGCACACACTAATGTAAAATATTTTCTCTGTAAAACAGAAGTACGCTTGAAGAGAAAGTAAATGTAAGCAGCTATCTGCAGGAGTAATTTAAGACATATGCTGTCTTTGTGTAGAAGTGCAAAGGGTGAAACTGAGATAGGCAGCTCTCTGCAAAGAGCAGATCTCAAAACAAGCATGAATCAGACTACAGTTCAACAATGGTACTTTTGATAGGTGACTATAAACTCACTGCACCCTTTGGAACCATTTTAACTGATTCAGACGTAAAAAAACCACAGCAAGCAGCATGAGAAGCGAGAAGACAGGAACAACAGTATTCAACAAGACTGTATATGACAAGTATTCAACTACAGGGTGATTTAACACTAATGATGTGATGTTCAACACCCACAGAACAAATTTTCTTGCTGAGGTCATGCTACTTATTACTAGACTGTTTCCAGAAACTGTTTCATGTCTGACATCCAGGAATTCTCTTGAACAGTGTGTTGCAACTATGTCCTAGAATCAAGATCTGCCAAGAAATTTGTATAGGCAGAGAACTTTGGGTATGAAGACGCCCTAGAAGCCACTGGTGTCACACTATAACAATATGGATGATTAAAAGTAACGATTACTTCAATTATTAAACATTAATTTTAATAGTAATTTAAATGGGAAATAGTAAAAGCTTTTTCAAGCAATAACATTACAAGCCATCTGACTAAACTGAAACGTATCAGTATTTAAAATATATTTTCCTCCCAAAAATTTAAAGGCAGTCAGAGCACTTCATTTGTTGAAATCCATCACCAAGCACATTCAGAGTTTATCAAGACACTAAATCTACTTTCTGTGACAATACTATCAGAAAAGGTTTTATTCTTACTTCTACCTTCAGACAGGTTCATAGCTTAGAGATGGGACTAAAAACCAAACATCACGGCTTGGTAGCCTGCTTTCCTTAACTAAGGTAAGGAAACCTTCAAAAGCCTCAGTACTGAAACCTTCTTCCCTGTCAAATCATCAGGTATATCTCTCTTCCCCTTTTACTTAATGGGAAGCAAGAAAGATATCTTTATAGACCAATCATCAGTTTCAAAGACCAAAAGAAAAAGCAAGTTCAGTTTTATGGCACCCATCTGATTCAAGCAGATTCAAGCAAAACACCACCACCATTAAAAAAATATGGCAGGACTTGCTCCTTTGATTCTGCTTTTATCAGTTAATCTTTGCAGCAAAGATAGGCATCCTCCAAAAAACAAACATGGATTGAAATCCTGGTAATGGGTATGGAGAGCCAAATAAGACTGAGAAGGACAAACCTGAACTGGCACTCATCCCATCTGACCATGAAACAAACCAGCACTGATGAGATAGCTACAGTGAAAATATAGCTAAACCACTGCATTGGTGTTGTGTTCACATGTATTGGCTATTAGAAAGTACATTTAGAATAGAAGACTGAACAGGTTGAAATGTACTACTTTATGCACCATTATTGACATTTTTAGACAAAAATGCAGAGTGTGGTATGAGAAAGAGATAAAATATCTTTGTTGAGCTGATATTCTACTGTCAGGTCCATAACAAGATGTTAACTCTCTCAACTGTGGAATTTAGAAGCAATCTATTACTTCCACCAAAGATAGCAAAGTAAACCAACTAGACTTCAACTTAGGTCACTGAGCTCTCACTAACCTGGAATCAAAAAAATCAAAGAGTAAACCCTGATCCTAATAGTGACCAAAAACCTTCCAGTCTGGAATCTGGTAATAGTAAGTATAGTAATATGTTATATTATATACTATAATATAATAATAGTAATATAGTAATAACTATAGTAAGATATGTAATAGTAAGTAATAGTAAGATATGAACCAAAAAGAGCCTATTTGGTTTGGTATTTGGCCTTGGCTAACCTTGTGGCTCTAATGAAGAAATGATGACAAATGGGTCTAGCTCTAAGACTGCAAATGGACAGACCTCTTGACACAAAGAGGTCAAAATAAACTGATACTCCCCTTTTGTTGTTGGAGTAGGAATGAAAACACCTAATCCCCGATTATTATGGTTACATTTTCCATCCTTCTGTCATCTAAGTGAACATTCAGATGTTGCTTCAACAGTACCTTGTTGTGAAGGCACGGATGGGAAATGTAATGCAAGTGTACAAATTCACTGAAACTATCTGTAATATTCACAACTCTCACTTTCTTGCTCTCGTTAGACCTGGGGATTCCAAGTCAGGTTTACTGAAATAAAGTCTGTCACTAGAAATTGTGTAGGACTCAGCTGGTGTAGTGACCTACGCTTCTTCCTTTGTATTCACACACCAAGTTGTGTGGTGTCAAAAAAAAAAAAACCATCATCTGTTTCTTCCTTCAGACTGGAATGCATAAACTCACTGAAAACACAGAGGAGCTCCAAATTCTTCATGAGCAAAGAGTTTCAACATCCTTTGAAGTGAAGGGATACTGATCTTTAAATGAAGTATCTTTTATGGTTTGAACTCCAACCCTGAAAGTTATCTTCATCAGCCACAGTCTTAAGGGCACGGATGTGCCCAAACATCCAAAAGCATGTTCAGGCCCACTGCGTACAAGGTGGCATCATACACAAAGATTCTGGCTATCAGCTGCTTCTCACTATACGGATTTTACTTCTTCCCACCTCTCTGTGGGCCTCTTCTTATAAATAAACAACACATTTTATTAAAGTTAGCCTTACCTTGACAGAAACACATGGTGAATGTCAACACACATTTAGAGAATGACAGAGAAGTAGATCTTGCCAAACAAGACCAGGTTTACTGTCTTTTTCTGTTTGTTTTAAATGTTTTTACTAGACTTATTTTAAGTGATCTTTGTTGCTTTTATCTTTCCCAACTAGTAGCCATGACATGCTGACCTAGTGCAAAGAAAGCCCTAGAAAGAATCATAGCATCTCTAAAGTGGCAAAAAATGATGCTGCAGTTCTATTACCAAAAGATTCCTGATTAAATATTATTTCCAGCCTACCAGGCAAAAACCAGTACTGAACATTTAACACACTATTTCGCTTTCTGGACACAGTTTCAAGGAGGAACTGAAGAATCTCAACTTCGTGTAATTTTTTTTCAGGTTTTGAAATGCCCTGAAGCCATGGTCTGGACTATTTTATGATCTAGCAAGCTTTCTCAGACAACTAAATCACTCTAGAATTACTTATTCCTCCACCCCTGCCTGCTGATCCTTCTCTTCATTGTGAGAAAAAAAAAGTAAAAAAATTTAAAAAAGACCTAGTAGAAGAAGGCAACAATCAAAACAGCAGAAGATACTGTCTATGAACGCATATCCCAAACTGACCAGGACTGACAAGCAAAACATTACCTTTCAGTCCTTCACCACTTCTTACTGAAATGGTCGTGTCACCTGGGTCAGGGTAACCCCCGGTATCA
>JMFS01116893.1:0-14206 GCA_000699545.1 Podiceps cristatus
CTTGTTGGCTCCTACTACCTCAGGAGCCTCCTGCTCACTTTTGCCAGATTCCAACTTTGCTGCAGTGCCCCTGGCACGCTGCTGGGTAATGGGTCGAGGGCTCATACTGGTCCCCTGTCCCTCTAACCATTGCTTATCATTGCCTAGCCTGTCGCCAGCCAGCCCGATAGGATCCCCTTCCCCCTTCACATCTAGTTTAAAGCCCTGTCAATGAGCCCCGCAAGCTCCTGGGCAAAGACCCTCTTTCCCCTTTGAGAAAGCTGGCTCCCATTTGACACCAGCAAGCCCGGTGCCATGTAGGCCATCCCATGGTCAAAGAACCCAAAATTGCGGTGGCGACACCAGTCACAGAGCCACATGTTAATAGATTAAATTTGCCTGTACTGGCCAATGTCTTTACCGCCCACTGTAAAGTGTGAGGAAAAAATAACCTGCATTCTCGATTCCTTTACTAACTGCCCCAGGGCTTTGAATTCTTTTTTAATCACCCTTGGGCTATTTACTGCAACTTCATCAGCACCCACATGGAAGAGCAGTAAGGGGTAGTAGTCTGAGGGTCGGACCAGGCTAGGAAGTTTCCTAGTGACGTCTCAAACCCTGGCTCCCGGGAGGCAGCAGACTTCCCTAAGAGCAGGGTCTGGCCAGAAGATACAATGCTTTTTCTCAACTCTGACCACACAACAGGAGAAGAGGAAAGCATGTTGACTCATTTGACTTCAGGTCTCTGTAGCAAGGCCATGGAACAGTGACAGAACAATTCCTGGGCTGAACATCCTTCTATTTCTCCCTACCCATATGAAACAAAGGTGTCTTGGTAAAGGACAAGAAGTATGAGATATGAGCTATTGCCTCTGATATTGACAGACTGTGACATCTACTTTATGACATGTAGGATACCCTAGAATAAGAGTTATGATAGTTTTGATATAGAAAGGACCAAATTAAACAGCTTTGTTTTGCAAACACAGGAACTTTTCAACAGCAAAGAGTAGCTTAGTACTTGAGAGCTGATGATCAGTTGCCCTAACTCAGGATTGCAGGCTACTTCTACTTAGATTTCCATTTTCAGAAAGACTTAAAACTTTCCTAGAAGCTTTGTGAGCTTTTGTAGTGAGAATGATGCAGAATAGTTGCATCTATAGATGCAGTTAGATACACAGAATTTACTTAAAATAACAATTCACAGCAACTGAAACTTTCAACCACTGCTGTGGCTGCCAATCTTCCTTAGACAGGAATATTGTGACGTTTCCTTTTGCAGATGGGCCACACCGACTGATCCAGAGAAACCAAGCAGAATGGTTGATACAAATCAGAGCCCAGTATAGTTCGAACACTGCAATTATACAAAATCAGCAAAGTAATTGAAGCAGAGAGTAATAAAGCCAGCCTTAATAGTGCTTGGCTTCACTAAAATTTGTCATATCCAAGAGGATTAATGTCTCAGGCAATAGCTACAGGCGAGTCAGGTAGTTTAAAATGCGTATCAGTTATGAGATTAAAAATGATTCTCTGCCTGATACGCAAAAAAAAAAAAAACGCTGACATGCAGTAGATTCAGATAAATACATGGGCTCCTGTTAGGCATTAGAAATTGTGCATATTGGCCAAGACGGGGAAATCATAGGCATGAAGGATTGGTACCAGTAGGTGCTTAGCATCTGCCGCAGAGGACTGAATCTCCCCTTTGCCTTAGTTCATGAGGAACTGAGGATTTTATCTTTTCCTTTTTAATACACTTGAAAATACCAAGTCTTTCAGCCCACACCATTCCTCTTTTACATGACTACCAGAAGCAGCAGAGTCACAGCATCGTAAAACTGGTTTGCCACTCGGTGTACTCCTGCTCCTCTGAGCGCCTAGCATCTGCTTACTGGTTAGGAAGCCCACTCAGCTATGCACAGATTACACCGTAATTTCTAATTCTGGGAGGAAGCATGCGCATGAAACAGAAAAGATAAACAAAGGATATGCTTTTCTATTAAAAACAATTACAGTCAGTGTCCATCGTGGCATGTTACCATACTGCAGATTTTCTGCCTTAAGAATATGCATTGCTAAGAGTGTGTATGATTAGTCCTCTCCAGCACGTTGTCTCAGCAGATTTTCACTGAGGCAGAAAGAGCTAGATTTGCAAATGGCTTTTAGTGCCGCAAATGCATCTTGAGACACCTGACACACTCAGTGGAATCCAATGCCCCGGTGCAAGCATCTGGGCAGGAAAACCACGACATGCCTCAAAACAACTTCCACAAAACAGACTGGGAAGCTGTCTCTGCTAACCAGCAGAATAGGGAGTTTTCGACAATCTACCTGGCGTGGCTGAGAGCACTCCTTCTTTTGATTTTTAATACACTACGATTTCTGTACCCGTGCAGCTCCCTAGGAAGAAAACCGAACAGAAAATGATGGGGTTTTACATGGAAAAGAAGCAACCCGAGTGGCTAGGGCAAAGGTGGGTAAATAGTACAGAGACAGAGAGCCCTCACGCAGCCTCTCGCAACAAAAAGCAAGTGAAATCAACAGCTTTGAATGTGCTACGACTTTAAAGAAGTGTTTTCACATCATGCATAGCTGCTAAGTTATGGAATGCAATGCTGCTGCAGGCCAAAATATATTTATAAGTAATTACAAATTATAAATAACCAGAAAAGCTTAAAAAAAACCTCAAAAAAGCATTATTTCGTTGGTGTCTATTAAGTGTGACAATTGGAATGTATTCATGGCTGTTCCTAAATCACAAGGTTACTACCACAAGCTGAGGGGCAAGATTACTCCATACTCTCCCTGATCTTGTTCCCTTTGCCTAAGCATCTGCCTGGGTTTCCAGAAGAGCAGCAGACCTAGCCCAGTTCTGAAACAAAACATTTCCACAGAGCTCAGGAGAAAGGAAAGAAAGAGTATAGGACTGGGGAACCAAAGAGGTTTGGGGCACAGATAAATAAAACAAAACTGGGTTGCAGGTTAGAAGTAAATAGGGATGTCAAGATAACCCATCTGTTGGTCATTGATCATAGACAGTGGTTTCCAGATGTGAGGATGGGCCAGGCACATCTGGGGGGGGGGGGGGGGAAGTGCCTTCCCAGGAATAACAGACCTCAGGATTAGAGAACAATATATAAACAGGAGACAAGTGATAAAAAAAGAAGAGGTGAGAATAAGGTATTAAAAATGAGGTAGCTGGAGTGAGATAAAAAACACAGTCTTGTGTTGTTCAGACACTGAAAAGAAACAGTTCTTCTATCCCTACCAACTGTAAAAATCCCGCCAGGGTGATATTGCTCCTTGCTCCTTGTTCCTCCAGTCAGATAGTGTTTTACAGTAGGTATCCCAAATACAGTTTGTCTTCACTCCATTCCCTCTTCCCCCACAAGGATTCAGCCCCAGACACGCCAATCCACCTTTCGATTGAGTCCACTTCAGAAGTTTCCACCTCTATTTGGAATTTAGCATCTCTTCTTGGGAGCAATTGTCCAATCAGGAGTTTAATTTATCCTGCCTCACTTAGAAATGAGCTCAGAATAAAATATTGATTTTGCTCTAAACTTTATCCCACCATCCTCAATAGGGTTTGGAAGTTTCCATAGAGATGACATTTTCTGCTACGACTTCTACCATTCTCCAGTTTCAGCTGGGCTGCAGAGCAGCAAAAGCAGCATAATAAAGGAAGTACTTTCTGCAAATTTCTAGAAAAAAAATAGGTTCGATTTCTTTAAGATTTCATTGGGTGGCAAATCATCCCCAAACCACTCAGTGTTCACAGAACTACATCTGGGCGTATGGGGTAAAGAAAATATGACAAAGAACCCGCTCCCACAGCTCCTGGGAAACAGAGAAACCAAATATAAAGATCTTTCCCTGAGCCAGAGAAAGCAGAGGCACTTAATTTACAGTTACACACACTCTGACCAGAGAATTTCCTTATCAAAAAAAGGCAGTTGATCCGCTAAAAAAAATCAGTCTCTTACACATGTAACATGTGGAATACTAAATTTAGTATCAATGACTATGATGTGAAAATACTGTGCTAATTGGGAAGAATGTTTTCCTTCCCCCAAATTTAAGACTTCTGTAATTCTGCTCTTTATAATGCAGAGTAAAACATATGAAACCTGATAGTGTTTATGAACCAAAGAAAAAAATTCTAGATCTGAGCCACTCAATCTCAAAATTGGCTGAAATGTCCACATAGATCCATTTTAAACTGGAAAACTTCAAGAAGAAATAAAAGTGAATATTCCAATGAGCTACAAAATGCTGTAAAACTTTTAATGTCAGTATGGAGAAGTCAAGTACATCCTGGTTAGAGAGGTCAAAGGATAACATCTGATGTTAGCACTTTCTCATGGTCAAGGAAGAGATGGAAATTCTTCTAAAATGAAATCTTGGGATTGCATAATCATTAAATATGAAGATTTAATGTGTGGCATCCACAAAGAAGGAACATGAATTAGGCTGTATGTCATATTCTACAGTAGGTATTAATTTAACAAAAGGTATTTAAATGGTAGTGAATTTACTTCACAAACTCTGACACTTAAACTCCTTGAAACTCAGAATGAAAAATGAGTCAGATTTAGCTCTCTAAAAGATTACATATATTTTAGAATTTTCAAATTATAAACACTTAGAAATAGGAGAACTCACTGAAGTAAATTTGTAAGAACATGGCAATATCACTAAAATTAAAAAATAAAGTGAAGGTACATTGAAGCCCTTTGATATTTCCCTTAGTGAGTCAGAGAGATCAGCTGCACATAATGTTTTTAATGCATCAGGCATAGTGTGCTAAATGTTAATGATTACATTTTAAGTGTTTAATGGCTTACTATATTTTTAATGTAAGAAATAGCCATTCTAATGGGAACGTACATACCCTTTACTAGGCAGCTAGTTCCCCAGTTAAAGTTATAAGAAAAGATTCAGTGTTCCTGAGGGGGAACCACAGAGTTGTAAAGGTATCAGGGTTAATTGTCTGAATTATTGGGACACTTTTTTCATGAGCTTAAGTTATTAAAATGGGATGCTTTGTGCAGTGAACTTTAGATGCATACTTTTATCTAAAAATACAAGCTGTTTTTAGGCTAGAAGAATAATTTTTAAGATGTCTCTAATCACAGAGTTTTGTAAGAGAAAAAGCATGAAAGATTAAATTTTGGATTCTTTAAGAATTCTCTTCTGGAATACAAACCTTCTAGCAGGCAAGAATCCTCTGAATGGCACATTAGGGATTTCCCAATTCTTGATTATTTTTCTCCTGTACTCTCAATAGATTTGGGGGAAACTGAGGGAGTCAGAGAGAACAAAAAGGAGAGGGAAAAGGGGTCGGAAAGAAAAAAGAAAAAATATATAAAAATCAAAGAACAAACATTTTAGAAGTATCATCTCCACCCCACACCTAAAATAATTCCAAAGGAACACAATTCCTGGATTTTTCTGATTTAGCACACAAAATAATGGAATTTCAGGGTTATTTTCCAAGTTCCATGAGAGAAGATGCATGTAAGGTGCATGTTTGAGATGCCTTTAGTGTAAAAGGAAAGCATTTAACTGGAAAGGGATTTCTCTTCCTATGTTCCTGGAAGATCTGGGGAAAAGAGCTGTCCTCATAGGCAAGCAAGAAAGAATTGAAGTTTACTTTTAATTACGCCAAAAGAAAACAGGGAAAAGCACAGCTGAATTTTTAAAGGAACCATGTGAGAAAGCACTGCGTAGAAGAAAAAAAAAAAAAAAAAAAAAGCTTCCCTGAAAACAAAACCCAGCTTCTCCAGAGAATATGCATGGTGACTTACAGCTGTATATAGTATTCATCTGTAATCTTGAAAAAGATCTGTTTCTTACACAGAATTGGGAGATTTGGGGTTCATTATTTAAGGTCAGCTAATGCATTAAGTGACTTTTGTTCCCAATTCCTCACTTTTTTAAGGCCTTTCCAAAACCATCAGGAAATACGATCCTGCTCTAAGGTATGATTTGGAGGCTTTCAAGCCGAAAAAAAGGAATGGTAGTAACAAGCAAAACGAATACAGTCACCTAGTATTCATTCATACACCCACATTAAAAGGACATTACAGCTGTGAAGTCAAGCTCTTTAATGTTAGGAAATGCTAAAGTTAAGACTGGCTCACAGTCAAGCAAGAAAGGTTAAATTCAGTTCAGTTCTGACAACTCTTACCTGCTTCTCCCACTGCACAAGCACCTACTGCAAAACTCCTCATTAAAACTGTCCTGCCCAGCCTGAAAAGCTGCCTCTTACACGGGTCAGCTGTACCTAGGGATTTGGGTGTGCAGTGGGGGCTCCTGGAGGGCTGTTGCAGGCATGTGGGTCAGCAGGCTGTGGGGAGCAGGAGGGATGTGGCTGGAGCGCCCACATCTCCCGCACCGGGCATGCAAGGAGGGTGACCTGCACTGCCAGGAGCAGGGGGTGGGCTGCTAACATGCAGCCCAGTGTGCCTGCCTGTGTGTGCCCACACAGTGCAGGATTAGGATTTCCTGGGATCAGGAATTCCTAGGTGTACATTATCATAAGTGTCTGATATTGTGGTCTGTTGTTCTGCTAACACTGGTTCTGATATCCTGCTAACTGCTTGTTAATAACATGCAATTTTTATTTTTTTTTTTTAAAAAAAGACATCTTGAATCCTCATTTGATACAGAACTATGACAACTGAGAATTCTTCCTTGCTGTGATCAGTGCTGGAAAGTGGCCTTTTCACCAGATACTGCCGAGGAACACTCAGGAGGCCAGAATAAGGATATTCAGTTTTTTACTGCCTTACCACTACTAGACAAACTCCATCTTTTTTTCATCCCTGTTTCCTGCCCATTCTCAATCCTTTTTCTACTCCCCCCCCCGCCCCATCCCATTTATTGCTTTTCAAGACTTTCAGCACAGTCTAAAACCACACAATCGTACTATTTCTGAGCTTCTCCTCTTTTTCATCACTCTCCTCCTTCATATTCAGGCTCAACCTCTTTGCCAGGCCATCCAAAAAAAGGTGTTTAAGAACAATCCTACTTCCGGAAGCAAAAAACTGACTGATCAAAGTACACTAGTACTTCCCACCTGCCTGAGTGTGTCTGAAGGCTAGGAGCAGCATTCATCAGGATCACTGAACCCAATGCACCAAAAGGATATCCCATGCCATATGACATCATGTTCAGCAATAAAAGCTTGGGAAAAGGAAGATTAAAGGGGGAAGTTTGTGGCTATGCTATTTGTCTTCCCAAGCAAACACTACACATACTGAGGACCTGCTTTTCAGGTCGAAGCTGGACATTTGCCTGCTGATGGGCAGTGGTGAGTGAAGGAACACCTCCTTTTGCTTTGCTTGCACTCGCAGCTTTTGTTTTCCCTATTAAACTTTTATTATCCACATCTGCAAGTCATCTCGCCTTCCTTCTATTTTCTCCCCATCCCATGGGAGAGGAGAGTGAGAGATATGTAGGATGAGTGTTTGGCTGCTGACCACAGATATAAAGGTCAGATGGCACTCTAAGGCCCTTGGAGACTTGGCCTAGAAGGCTTCCAGGCATATGAACCCAGGGAGGATTTCCGCTGCACAGACAAACATACAAAGGTTCTGACATCTCAGAAGAGAGAACACAAGAAGCCAATGTGAAGGATGACAAAGCTTAAGGGTTGGGTAGCACAGAGGGAACGGGGAGCAGTGTTAAGCTTGACAGCAAGAACACCTAGGAAAGAACAGAGCTTCATTCATCCTTGGATTTGATGCCACGCAGCTGGCTAGCAAGGAAACCTCTGCCTCTGGCATATACATGTCATATATATCATATGTATCTTTAACTGCACTCCTGGATAAAGGTGCGTAATTTGAAGTTACAGTGAATGATTGTACCCTTTCCACTCCTATCCCTCCTGAAGCAAAATGACTCTCCCCCAAAAGATAAATTGGTGCAAACAAAACATTTCATCAGGAATTCTTTTATACTGTTGTCTTTCGAATGGACTGTGTTTTATAGCGTATAGCTCATGTTCCCTCCTTTCCATGGTATCACACGGAAGTCAACAGGGAAGATCTGTCTTAACTCTCCTGCCAGCTGTAGAGGGACCTGCACTAGTTACACACAGCACACCGTGTGGAGAGGAGCCGTGGCCCCAGGAGTTACTCTGGAGTCTGAGCCAAAGCCCTCTGCAATCAAAGCTGTAGTTTGTGAAGAGCACAAGCTAAAACCCAGAGGGTCTGGTAAAATCTCAGTCTGTGGAATGACACTCACTGATTTCAGTGGTCTTTGGACCAGGATCTCAAAGTAGCTACAGGCTACTGCTTGTAGGCTGCAAAAGAAGACAGCCTGCTCACAGAAAACACAGGGAAAAACACACTGAGAATTATTCTCAAATTGATGCTGTAACTCTCAGTCCTCAATCCATCTTGTTGTGTACTTTTGTTTACTCTGAATGTCTATTTGCTTATTGTGTATTAAAATTGATAAACTCAGGTGAATAGGGGGTAAGATAAAAAGAAAAATGGTATGGGAAAAGAGTTTATGAGAATCCTTTAAAAAAAATGCTACTGGTATAAGAGCTAGGGTGATTTTTTTCTTCCTGAAGTTAAGTAAAAATGGAGTGAAGAACATCCAGATTTCATAATAAATATCCCCATGTACATGTCTTCTACAGAGACTGTAAACCCTGATCCTGGATGATCACTCCAATAATTGCAATGCAGAGAAAGACAACATAGTACTGTTGCCTGGGTGTCTCAGCTCTCCCAAGGTGCCTGCCCAGGAGAGAGGACAGAGGGGAGGAGGACCGGCATCCTACAGTGTTGCTGCAGCAAGGCCAGCAGCCCCAGACTGGCTGAAATGGGACTCCTGGGACCACAGGCAGGGTGGGGGTGCCACTAAGACCGGTCGGGGTCACAAAGGCCTATTAGTGCCTCAGGGCTCTTCCTGGCCTCATTAGCAATTACCTGGATATGATAACAGACCGGAAAACCCAGACAAAGCATCACCATTCCTGTGCTATACAGTCAGACTGCCTTTTGCTGGCAGCAAATGTTTCTGTTGCTTCATAGAGTAACTGCTATTTCCAGCATCACAAAAGACAGTAAATGAGGGGGAAGAGGTTTTTGTTTTGTTTCCCACTCCCCCTCCTACTGATTTGGGTCTTAACAGATTCTTCTTGTTTCTGATGTAGCTCTTTGTGGACCACATGGAACTACGGCTCTGAACTCCTCAGACAGTCCCTCAGGAGGCTTGATGCCTGTTCATCTCTCTCCACAACAGACACCAACATGCAAACCATGTCTGGCCCGAGTCTCCAATTCCAACTCTGAGTCACTAGCATGCAAGCACAACCCAAGCAGAAAGCAGAGAAGACGCCCAATATTTTGTCTGAAAGCTTACTCATGTGGTATATTAGGTTATGATTTGTGTTAAAAGAAATGGAGAAGAGCTGGTCTCATTACTCAATATGGTATGGAAAGAGCTGTTGTAAATGCATAACTAAGCAGAATTGCCTAACTAGATTAGCAAAGTCAGAATTGCCTAACCAGATTAGAAACTTTGTACACTCGGCAAGAACAGGTCACCGAGAAGACATGATGAGGAAGACTTCAGCCTTCATCCTAAACGACCACCAGAGGGACTTTTTGAGACCCCCACTTGACATTGTGCAGGCACGCTCAGGAAAAGATATGTCACAACAAATAACCAAAGCTGGGTTGGGACTTCTCTGAAATAGATTGCATACTGTTAGGAAACTATTGCATATGTATGATTAGAATTGTATAAAAAACTTGAACGAGAAACGAGGGGCATGCTTGTTGGTAGAGCAGATGCTGCTTGCTTATTCCCCACCTACAAATTGAATAAACAAATTTAGCTTTTTTTAAGCTGTAGAATTACCTTTGATTATAACACTCAGAAGCCATGGACTCAGTGAAATCACTAAACTCCACTCCTTCAATCTGTTCTCCTAATTTATCTTCTTTGAGGAGGGAAAAAGGGGAAAAGAGGGATATCCCCCCCCCCCTTCTTTTTTTAAAACAGTTGGAATCGAAAAGATGTGAGAGAAATTAGTTCTGAAAAGTAAAGCTGGGGTAAAAATGCTACCCTTCCTCTCTGTCAGACGAAGCTGACATTAGACAACTGTGTTAGAATGCATCCCAGACCTGGGAAACTGTTCAATCAGACATAAGTAAATTATATATACAATTCACATCCTAGCAAAGCCATATATTAAAATGAATCAATAGATAAGATTGATTTTGTAGGGTATGACTGTATAATATTCAGAGAAAATGTAAAACATTGCTTTTAAAAATAATTTTTAAAGTTTTAAGTAGGCTAGCATATTTATGGGTAGATATTCTTCAGCCCCCTGTCTTGTAACATATTCTACTGGCATCTCTTGCAAATTTTAAACTCTACAAAAAGTGCATGTCTCCAGGAGTACACTGCCAGCTATCATGTTTCTTTTCATAGGCACCATATTAATCAAAGTTCAGGCAGAAATAATTTTGCTGCTTTCATTTATGCCCTTGAGAAATCAGGCTTTTGTGAGGCCCATACTTTCATTAGTCTGAGAAACACACACACACACACACACACACACACACACACACACACCGCCACCCCTCATGGTCCTGTAGATGAAGGAGTCTCTCCAGTGTCAAGGTCTAATCCCACCTGGCTCCATCGGCAGATCAGGCTACATCAGCCACCCCTCTCGCCTGATAAAAGGAACATCACGAGGTCTAAAGCATATGAAGGAAGCCTTTAACTGCACTTAAGACAAAAATGCCTGAATGCCTAGGTAAACCTGATGCAAGTATAACCTCATTAGCAGCTGCTTATATTGTGTAAATCGCTTAAGCAAATGAAATAAACCTGAAATTCAACCCTTCCAGTACCATGGAGTACCCGTTTTAAACACAGGAGCAACATTGCTCTTTCGAAGCACTGGCTGCACTGATGCATGAACTGACCTAGGCCCAGTAGACATAGAATTACAACAATTGTTTAACATCAGTGGTTTGGAATTTGTCAGAGGATTAAGGGATCGTCTCCATGTCTCCATAAGTTGATTTACATATTCCCTGTGATAAGATAACATGTCCTGTGTGTGATAACATGTCTGGATAAGCCAAAGTTAAGTGATTAAGGGTGTAAACAACATTTGCATTTGTTAAACATTTCATGGAAATCTAATGAATATGTATGTAAGATATGTATTTAACCCAGACCATCAGCCTCAGCAGGTAAGCACGTTCGGAGGAACGATCCCCCGTGCTTCAAGCGCTGCAATAAAGAATACTCCATAACCGAATCTTTTTTTTCTTGAAAACAGCACCAGGGTATGTAACACATGGGTCAAGCCTCACAAAATCCCAGGCAAGCCCGCAGAAGTATGACACTCCCACTAGGCTGTGCATTTATTTATTTGCCACTTGCTGTTCTGAGACTTTGGAAATATGACTGAAGCTTACTTAGTTTTGCAGCTGTGAGAGGGTGAAAGTTACTACTGGGTTGCTCTGTTGTCAGATATTTTTAAGGAAAGAATATTATAATGCTTATGCAACCGTTGAATTCAAAGGTTCTATTTTATAATAACGCCAAGTATTGCATAACTTGCAATAAAAGCATGGAAACTGGAAACACTGGTAAGTAAATATAGAAATGGATCCAGGAAAGCCTGAAAACCCAGTGCTCATCTTTCCAGAAAGTCACCTTAAGCTAGCTATATGTGTACCAGCAGCCAATCTACAGGAAAACAAGATGGACATGAGGGACCAACGAGCAGAAATTCCTCTTCTTAAGAAAACCTACTTTTGTTTAAAAGGAGAATACGATTAATAGAGCAAAAACCCATTGATATTTACCTATTTATTAGAGTCTTTTCTTTCCTTTTTAGATAGATCTGCTATTTATGTTGCTTGTGTTAATAAGGTCTTCACAGCAGGTCCTGTCTACCAATGTTTGTACAACAGTTGGTTGTCACAGCAGGGTCACCTGAGTTCATAGCTGGGGTTTGTAAGAGTTGTGGGAATACACTTAAATAAGTATTTCTAATTGATTCTACTTCAGCAGTGCCTCAGCTGCTATCACTGTGCAAAGCTCATATAAACAATGGGAACATTTTCACTGAAACTTATTAAGATACCATAGGAAAAAGTCACCACACATGCACCAGCTACAGCAGTATCAAGAAAAATGAGGTGTAAGCTCAAAGGTCCATTCAACCTATTAAAAGCTGAGACCTGAGCTCAGCTTTCCTGTATCCTCGGTGAATGCCCTTATCATGATGCTTCTGCTGAGTCGGTAAGGCTGCCAGACATTTCAGCTGATGCTCTCCTGCTTTAAAGCACTAATATACTCATCAGGTCTGAAAGAGCACAGTGAAGCAACTTCTGGCTTTCACCAGGCAGAAGACAGACTGGGTGAGCTCCCTGCATGCGTGCACTAATGATCACTGTAGTGACGGTCAAGGCACCAAAGGTACAAGGGCCATTTTTAGACTGACACCACTATTGAATACCCAAGCAAGCCCAGCCATGCGATAGCCCTGTAGCAAAAGCCTGAAACCTCTATAAATTATAAGCACACTAATCAGGATAGAATCAATATTGCTTCTGTTCAACCCAAATATAAGCATTTTAAAATAGCATCATAAACAACAGTATGTATTCAGTGACACTGCAATCACATAGCCCTGCACAATGTGCAAGGACTTCATGTGTTTGAGCAATGTGACAACCAAACTGTGACTAGGCAGGGCATCCTGCTCAATAGACAAGGATGAGGGTCTAAACCAAAACCCAAGAAAAGGAGCATGGGCAGCAGAGGTAACCACCCTTCTGGGAGGGGGAAAGCAGCACCAAATCAGCATGTTTTTCCACAGAGGAGACAGAAAACAAGTCCACTTCAGTCCTCATTTCTCTCTTCAAAGAGCTCTCCAACTTGTCTTTGGTTACTAAGACCACCAAGAACCACAGCCATGTCGGCCAACTATGTGGAACCAGCTGTGTGGTATTTTATACTCTTAGGTAATTTAGAATATAAGCATTAAAGATCAACAGTTCTGTATATGCAGTGTCAATGCTAAGTAATGACTAGGATTCAACCATTGTCACAGAGTGTACTGCTAGTGAAAGAATTTAGCACAATTTTGTCTTAAAGTTTAAAACTGGCCTGATTTATTAGCCTTCTAAACACTACAATCAAGGCAATCTCTGCATCTCTGATATACATACATATAGACATATATCTCCATATATTCAGTTGCAATGAACTTAATAGCAGATTGCTGTTTGTAACTCATTGACCAACTGACATTAAACACAGGTTTGCTCTGTAAATGCTAGCAAATGCGTTGTATGACTTGGGCATTCAATACCTGCTACTCTGAGCTTTAAGATCAGTATCAGTTAATTACTGCAAGATGTAGATGGAGCCCTCAGAATCACGGAGCTAAACAAGAAGGTTACAAACAAGGCTGCTTAGACAGTCTCACCTCTGACAATTACCGTGGTTTGTGGCAGAGGGGTTTTTTTAAGAAAACTTCAGGGAGGGAAATGGTTATTTCAGTTCCAAGAGCAACCAGAAACATTCAAGTTAAGTGTTTCTGAGCCTGAAGTAGAGCTACAATAAATGCATCCAAGCAAGTCAAGCTTCTCATTGCGTACTCTTTGAAAAGGGGAAAATTAGGTCTGCAAAGGTGAGCTGCATGCTGAACAAATAGGAGAAAGTTGGATTATCTTTTTAGAGACATACGGAATAGTCCTCAAGTACTGGAATGCTAAATGGCAGCAGTAATACAAGTTTTCCAAAGTAACAAGCATCACTTGCAAAACTTAGACCAGATTATGACCAGCTCCCATATGGAAGTGCAAGTGAGTACAATACAGGTTCAGAGGACTTACACTGCTGTACAGGAATTTAAGAGACTTCCTTGCAGAGTACGAGTCCCTTTCACTTCCAGAGGTACTGTAAAAACACCAGGAATCTGACAAATAATCTAGTAAAAGATCAAAATCTGTCCATTGCTGTGTCTGGAATTCTACCAGCCTGTTGCTTGCAAGTGAGGCAGGCCAGGTAACCTACTTAAAAATAATGCAGCCTCTTAGCTCAACAGGAAATCTGGAAGCAAATTTAAAGTGGATAATTTGTTGAGAAAACCACCTCAGACTCATCTGCAATGCAACACTTACAGATACATCTTCTAATCCCTCGCGCCCCCCCC
>KL284283.1:3848-15655 GCA_000699545.1 Podiceps cristatus
CAGCCTCGGCCCAGCCCCGTCCCAAAGGACGTACCTGATGCTCGCGCTGCCCCAGTGCCCCCGGCTACCCTGCTCCTGGCTGGGGCAGTGGGACAGAACGCGGCTGCCAGAGCCTGCCCTAACTGAGCCAGGGACTCCCCAAAGCTCCTGGCCCACAGTGAGCCCCAGGCTCCTGCAGCGGCCAGGCAAGGTTTAGGACTCATCTTGAGGACATAGATTTCCTAATGAGCAGTGGATGGACAAAGTTCCAAGTATGAATTTGAGCTAACACTGCCATATACAAATCCCTCAAATATTCCCAATGATTTAGCTGTTTGTAACAATAGAACTGATGTATAACATGATTAAGGACTAGAGTGAGCAGCAAGCCCTTATATACCCCATATAACATGCTGGTATATGCTACTGTCAACCTCAGGACAAGAACCTGTTTTTTTCTACAAAACAATCTCTCATAGAGAGAAAGTGTGAGTCCTTAAGCTAGGAGTATGGACTAAGATCATCAAGGACATCCAGGATCACATTGCTGTACGGCTCTGCTCCTCTTTTTACTCTCAGAGTGAAGCTTGTGAGAACACAAATCAGCACTAAAAAACAAGGCACAAATCTTCCTTGTGAAATACCTTCGTAGTTGCACAGGTCAGAATTTGTGCCAGCTAGAGATGGCCACCTAAAGGCTGCTCTAGGTTTCTCGAGGTGCTAGTGAAACGTTTTTTTCTGCTCTTAACTTTTTTTCATGGCACAATATCAACAACAAGGATAGAAACTACCAAATAAGCCATAAAGGTGAACCTAAAGGAGCTCTCTGAAGTGGTACGAGCCCAGGGGACCGTCTGCAACAGAGATTTCACTTATATCGGTGGTGAGATTCAAAAGGTCAATACTTTCATAAAATTTCCCCTTGCATGGATAATTAATTCCTGGGAGGCTCACTTCTGCAAATGGCATGTGTTCTGCCATCTTTGATTTCAACCTTAATTACTGGTCAGCCATGGAATTTCCTTGAATTACCTCCACTCTGAATAAAAAAATGCTACTGGGTACCCTAGTAGTGCAAAGGATAAACTGGCAAATTCAAGACAGCAGGATCTTTCTCTCCCTTTTATTTAGTGGAAAAGAAAAGTTGTATCTGGGAGATATTTACTAAAAAGAGAAGCACCTTGTGCTGTGACAAGAATTGCAAATCAAGCCTATGGCTCAATTGGCATTGAAGTTACCTAAGCAAGATTTCTCCTAAGGCTAATGGCTGTGAAGTCTTGAGTCACAGAACTACCGCTACTCCCACTGCTGGGAAACACTTGCTGGGAGCAAAGTGAATATTGTTAGAACAGCTGTTGCTTATCCTTTGCTAACAGAGCAGGAAAAAAAAAATCTGCCATGCCAGTTGCTCTTTTGTCTTTCCTGCACTCCTGAAATGCCTTATCATGTTATGGTGTATGGGCCAATTTCACTTTCAATGATACCCGCACATCTCTAACTGTGATCGCTGAGAAAGCCCATTTAGCAGGGTGCAGAGAAGAGATTTTGACCATCTGTTTACTATGAAATCCCAAGGAACCTTGAAAATCTCCAGGCTTGTTTAGGATAAGAGAAGCATAATGTGCCAGTCTGAGCCCCTTTTGAAGCCTTTCAACATCCTGAAACGAGTACTCATTTTCTCAGTGTGGCATATGCCCAGAGTTGTATTTCTTCATCTCCATTTAACTGATCACGGTATTCTTTGGAAAAGACCAGAGAATAGGTACATATCTTCTGTCTGGTTACTCTTTTACACATATTACAACTTCTCTGAATGCATCTAGAGCCCCTAACTGTTGGGCTCTCTGACTGGAAGAGTCTGGGCTGGACTGAGCTTATGACATGGCCTTCCTAAGGAGAAGCTCTTTCCAATGAGGTGGCAGTCTTCATGGGTCACTGCAAGTGAGAAAATGAACACTGCTCAAACTTATAATCAGTTGCTTCCATAGATAAAGTACATTGCTACTCCTAATTAAACATCTGTTGTGCAACGAAGTTGGAGGTTAGACAGAGCTGACTAGCTGGCAGGTTCATGAGAAAATGTCCTTCCAAATATTTTGATCTGAAAGAGCAGGTTTTCTGCATGAGAGATTTTTTAAATGTGAGAAGGTGTTTTTCCCTGTCATATATTTACTATTTTTTATCTTTTTTTCCGGTTAGGAAACACACAGTTTGTAGCAATGGGAAAAATCTTCCCTTTTACTTTCAAAACAAACTTATGCACTTTTTTTTTTTTTTTTTTCAGCTGAATGTGGCATTTAAATAGTTTCTCCAGGCATTAGTTAATAGGATATTGTGTGAGTCCATATGTAAACTAGAAAATAGCACTGCCCAAATGTATTCAGGATTTCAGCTCTTACCTATATCCTCATCCCATGTGATTGTGTTTGACAATTGCCCAGTGAATCAAAGGAAGAGAACCTGGAAAAAAAAGCAAAAGCAAAACCCTTGAGGTAGAGTCAGCTTGTCTTTTCCTACACGTACTTAAGGCAAATGTGAGAGTAACTCATCTGAACTGGAGACAGTGCTTTGGTTGACATGCCAATTTTTTTTTTCTTCAGTTTCCCTGAACAAGTGTTAATTCACTTAAAAGGAATATTCTGTGTTCTCAAAATGTTTACTTCAACATGCAGCAGTGTACTGTGGTGATGTTCTTTTAAAAAGTGTTTGCAGTGAAATGTCTTTTTAATGTGTTACAGTTAAAATCTGCTGATGGACCAGACTTTTATGTTATTATATTACTAATAGATGGTTAGAAAATACAATGGCAACTTTATAGCTTGATTCCTCTGTCCCCGACTGCTTGAAATGGGGCCGTGTTTAAATGGGGAAGAATGTCTTCACTCACTGGACGTGTCACAGCATGGATGAAGTGGAAGTGGGGTCTCGGACAAAAGTGGGAGTGGTACCTTCTGAAAAGGGCAAGTGTGGAGCCAGCACCAGGTTTAGCAGTTCCTTGGTGTGTGCAGGATTCTTCACTCTCCTGCCTATATTGCTGCTTTCCTGTATCGTCTCATCTGGTGTCCTGGTTTTGGACACGACAGAGCTGGTTTTGTCTTCAGCAGCTCCTGTGTTTTGGATTTAGTATGTGAAACAAGGTGACAGCATGCTGATGTTGTTCGTTGCTGCTGAACAATCAAGGACATTTTGCAGTTTCCCAGGTTTTGCTGATGTGCAGGTGCAAACACTTGGGTTGTAGAAGACTAAGCAACAGTTGGAGGGATTTCCTTGTTCCCTGTCAGGGTAGAAGTTGTTGATAGATTCACACACATAGCAATTTCTTTTTAGTTTTTGAAGGGTCAGAGAAACAGCGTACCACTTGGGAAGCTGCTATCCAGGAAATCATCTCTGGAGCAATTGGTAAGTGGTTATATATATGTATGATTACAGGGTATTTATCATGCTTGTATTCTAAGTAGAAACAGAAGAGAAAAAGTAAGTCTGTATTAACTGGGCTAGAGATGCAAAGGTGTCAGAAAGTGCTTAAAATGACACACAGTACTAAATACAGCTGCCTGCGGGGTAAATCTTGTGTGGCACTTTCCTCTTCATATTGACCGAAAAAACATCATTGTTGTGGTAAAACATGTAGTATAACATTGTCCTGGATCATAAAGTTTCCTGAAAACACAGGACTTAAGTCTTGCAGAGTGGGGCATACCTAGTTACACCCTAGAAAAGTAGGGTTTTTTCCCCAATGGTTTCCACACACTGAGCTTTAAAATCCTTTTGAGCTAGATTTTCCTTCTCCTTGGGACTTTCTGTGCAAACTGCCCTATGACTGGTTCTGAATTAAACTTCAGTAAGCTGACCTTTGTTGCTATGGTTTTAAGAAAGAGGAATAGCCATCATCCAAACACTAACTTTAGTCATAAACTGTGCTTGTAAACACTGAAAGGGAACCTTGGACTGACATTTTGTTTGACAGAAACATCAGGCTATGGTCTTCCCCTATTAGCTCTCTGTTTTGAAATGGAGGCTGAGATGGTTTTAGTGGGTTTCCTTGACTATTTGCTTGGGTTTTGAATGCTGCTCAGAGCATGTCCAGTCCTCCTGCCCTGAAATATGTTGCTACCCACCTGTTTTCCTACAATCCAAGTGATACTTGGTGTAAATATCACAGATTGAGTAGACCCGTGTAATCTTAAATTTGCTCATGGACGTAGCTGTTTCCATTCTTCTAGTCTCCCATGTTCTACCTGCCTGGTTCTGACTATTTGCTAGGTTTGACTCCATCTGGCCAAAGACTTCTCAAGTTCTACTTGTGGCCTATCAGGTTGTGCCAGTTACCTGTATCTTGTTGCCTGTTTAAAAGGCTCTCAGTTTCATCTGCCTCCATTAGTAAAATGATTGCTATTTACTAGAGAGATGACAGTCGGCCTCCTCTTGATGGACCACGAATCTCAGTCTCAAGGGCGCAGAAACATGCAGGTGTGGGGAGATCATCAGAGCAGATAGCCTCACAGGGCCAGAGGAGACTTGGCTCAAGTCTGAACCTAGTAAAACATTTCTGGTTTTAAAATCTTTATAACTAGCTGAGGCATCTCTGCATGGGAATGCTACACATGCATGTTTGAAATCCTACAATTAGCCTGAGCCAGATAGAGACAGATGACCCATACAAGAAGTTTCCTGTGACCTTAATGGTACAGAATGGGAAAATACTGTGTCTGAAGCATTTTCTCGACACAATGCAGCTTCAGAAACAAAACAGGAACAAAGGACTGATGACAGGTAGCTGATACTGATCAGATTTGATTCTTTTCTAGGGGGAGGACTGTTCAGTTAAATCACCTCTTGTGTTTATTAGGATTTACTGAGAAAAAACTTTATCAACAGCCTTGTGTTTTGAATAATGATCTTTGCTTTCAAAATCTTTATGACAAAATATGTCAATTGTTCATCAAATAAATCTAAATACGGTCTTAAAAAAGAAAGATTATGTGTGGCTAATGCCAAGTCAGTAACTTGATACCCAATAAAAAATTCCCTTTGTTCTCCTAAATTATAGAATTTAGAGGAACAGACCGAAATTTCTGGTTTGATACACATTATGTAACATAACATAGCATAGAGGAATTTGCCAAGCTCATGACAAAGTTTTTAATCATTATGTAAATTTATGAGAAAGAAAAGAAAATTTGGATTAATTAAGAAAAGGATTTGCTAACGTAATTTTAGAAGTCAGAGCAAATTTGCAGGTATATCGGAAATGCAGAAGAATCTTGTACATCTGTGAATAACTCACCACTTTCCTCCCACTGAGTCTAGGGCATAAATGCACCTCAGAAATCAGAGCTGTGAGCTAACTGTAGCTGAAATCTGTGTTATTTTGTCAAAGACTGCACGTTTTTAAGCCTGAGACCCTTCTCTCTCCTAAAGTTAGTTTTCTCTAGAGTGAGATTCAGGCTACACTAGCAGATTCTACTTTAGTCTGTGATTACAAAAAACCTACCTAACACTTTCTAAGGCGATATATTTCAGCTCTAATGATCACCTAGACTCTTTGTGATTTTTTTTAAAATTTTTTTGAAATACCTTCTATCCTAAGGTTCTATTTAAGGGCCTTTATCTCTAATTAATCTTTCTCTGTCAGCAATAGCAGTTTATTACTTTTGAACCTGATTATTTTTCCTTCTTATTTCCTCCCTTCTCAAAAGCTGTGATAGCTAGAACCCAAATTAAGTATTTTTGCTCTGACAATAGGCATGCACTTTTGAGGGGATCATTCATTATGATGAACTACAATTATGTTCAGTCTCAGCACATTCAGGTTCTTAAAGGAAACCGTCAGACTCAATCTTCTTTGAGATTTCTATTATATTCTGCTGTGCTTTAGGCCTTCTTGTGGCCTTTTTTTCCACTTTCTGTTCAGTTTTACTTTACCTTTCTCTAGGAAAAAAAATCAACCTTAAAACTATAGGCTGAGATAGCTTCCTGTTAAGAATTTTCTAATGCTCTTGTTGCATGTTATTTGATTGTTAACATAACAGTTTTACCTTCATGATAACACTTCTATTTTTTTTATAGATTCCTTTTCTTTGAGAATCAAAAAATTCCACAGAGAGACCAGTGCATTATCAGAGTCTGTCAGTCATGATCATTTTTAGTAGTCTTATATGTTTTGGGAATTCTTTGATTTTCAAAGTCTTAATGCTTTGAAATCAGTGTTTCTTCTTATATTGATTCACAGCAAAGTAGAGGACCTCGGAATATCTGTAACGTCTTTTCTTGTTGCTTCTGAACCTATCTGGTTACAACTTTTTTTTGACTGTATCTCCAAATCTTTATGAAAGTTAGCAAGCTAGATTGCAAGTGTATTCATCAACAGCTTCTGAGTTATGAAATTCATATTTAACTTGCTGTTCATTATACTTAGGAAAAACAGGAAGTGCCTGAATTTCAAAATCAGTGACATGAGTGTTGCATTTGAAAACAGAAAAGCAATTGATCACGGTGGCAAAGAAGACAGAAGTTAATTTAAATTTTATAGCTGCTTCTTTTGTCTACATTGTGATATTGATTATTATCTCTAAGAATAGTGTAACATGATGCTAGGTATTCTTTCAGACTGCTATATGAAGAATTAGGACAGTCTTCAACAATGTGTTAAAGTAAAATTATTAAAAATTTGCCTAAAATAATCTAGGATATCCTATGGTATCCATCCCTTGTGATCCACTGAACACTTAACTTTTCTGTTGCTTTACTCTGTACACTTTACTCTTGATTGCATTTTGGAAATGTAATGACATAAAAAGAACATATAGAATCATGGAATGGTTGGGGTTGGAAGTGACCCTGAAGATCATCTAGTACCAACTCCTCTGCCATGGATGGGCAGGGACGCCTTCCACTAGACCAGATTGCTCAGAGCCCCCTCCAACCTGGCCTTGAACTCTTCCAAGGATGGGGCATCCACAGCTTTTCTGGGCAATCTGTGCCAATGCCTCACCACCCTCATTGTGAGAAATTTCTTCCTAATATCTAATCTAAATCTGCCGTCCTTTAGTTTAAGACCATTCCCCCTTCTCCTTTCACTACATGCCCTTGTAAAAAATCCCTCTCCATCCTTCCTGTAGGTCCCCTGCACAACCTTATATGAAAGGCAAACTGTCTTTTATTCCCTATATTCTTTTATAGTCAATTCAACAAAATATTTGTTATGTTTATTATTTATGAATAACAAAATCTACTGGATAGTTGCTGGGATTAACTGTATGTGTGATAAATCCATGATTTCTGAAAGATTAATAATTTTAGGCTCTGTTCCTGCACTATCACAGCTCAACAGAAGCTTTGACATTGTCTTTACGTTAACAGGAATAAGACCTGTGTGTACGAGGTAAAATAACATGAAACCTTCCCCCAGCTACTTTCCAATGTCCAAAAATGGATTACATCCTTCCTGTCACTGAAAGACAGAAGATGGATTATTCATTTAACAGTGTACTGGAAAACTGTGCAGATGAAATTTCAATATAATTTTATCCATAAAGATTTCCTTTTCTCTCCTACAGTCATTCTTAAATGGTGACTGAAAAAAGAAATGTAATTAGGTGAACTACTGACCCCAAACACCTAAAAAATAATGAAGAAAAGTAAATTATGTCTCTTTTTAGAAAGAAACAGATCTTTGAGTTCTGACATACTTATTCCCTATGGCAGATATGTGTAAGAACTTGCATATAAATAATTTGAAAATTTTAGCAATGGTAGCTCTGATGCAAAAACCTCAACTTTTTATTATTGTTTGGTAATTTTTTTTTAAAAATATGTGTTTTAAACCATATATTCCCATGTGGACTTTATTTAGAAATTCCTTTGAAAACCTCCAAGCACTCTGAATGTCAAACACCAGTTACTGTGCTATGCCTTAACTCTTATGAGAATAAAGATGATTAAAAAAAAAAAAAGCATGGCCTATTGACTCCGACATGATAAATGAGCTCAGTGTCACTTTACACTGGTTTCTTAGTGAAATGAGGCTTCCAATTACGTGACTTGTACCTGTGTCAAACCAAGGCAATGGGATTAAAAGAAACAAACATATCAAAGTCAGTTAGTTATTAATAGTTTCACCCACTCCAGACTGTTAATCAAAATCTCTTAGGAGTCTGTCTAATGGCTGCTTTAACTCCACCCTAGATGCTTCAGCCATTTTAGATACTCTCATTCCCATTAGGCCATCTTGATGGCAATTATTTCAATGTTTAACTCTCTATGAGTTTCACAGCCATTCCTTTAATAATGATACCATCACTAAAGATGATGTTAATGTTAATAAATTGATTAGGCCCCAGGTTCTTCAGTGAATGCTTTATATGCAGAATTATCTTCTGTTTTCATTAACTGTGTACACCTACATTTATAAATCAGGTTCTTATTTTAAATTATTGAAAAAATGATTTATCTGAGTTATTTTCAGTTTTAAATTGTTCGGTAAGGTTGGAGAGGCATTGCCACTTTGACTGTTCACTGTTCCTCATTTGCTGCTTGTACTGGACAGTTGGTCACTTAAACACTTTTCCGTTGTTTGCTTCACCTGACTGGATGACTCCAAGCCTACAGATACATTTTTAAATAGGCAGTTAAACAATTTTAGCACAAGTAAAGATTTACATTAGTTTCTCAGCCAGTAGTTCACTTAACCCACTTATGAAAAAAAGATAAAAGGAGAAACAAATAACACACAGTGATATCACCCTTTTTACTCATGTCTGATGTCCAACAATATCTTACAGAAACTAGTTGACCTTACCAGTACTGAGTCAAATCTACCTTTACATTTTAACTTTCAGCTTATAGCTTTTTCCTGTCATCATAACTTCTGTCAGATTTAAGGAAAACTATGCAAGGAAATGTTTTAATAACTTATAGCCATACTATGAAGCTTATTCCTTTTCCTTATATTTCTCATATTGAAGGGATTTTATTAGCTCATGTAAACCAATGGATTTCTTTCAGTCTTCAATAGAGCCATACAGGTGTATCTTTATATTGTAGAATCATAGAGTAATTTGAGTTGGAAGGGACCTTAAAGATCATCTAGCTCCAACTCCCCTGCCATGGATGGCCAGGGACACCTTCCGCTAGACCAGGTTGCTCAAAGCCCCATCCAACCTGGCCTTGAACATCCACAGCTTCCCTGGGCAACCTGTTTCAGTACCTCACCACCCTCATAGTAAAACATTTCTTCCTTATATCTAATCTAAACCTACCGTCTTTCAGTTGAAGCCATTAGTCCTTGTCCTACCACTACATGCCCTTCTCTAGCTTTCTTGTATGTCCCTCTTAGGTAGTGGAAGGCTGCTAGAAGATCTCTGCAGATCCTTTTCTTCTCCAGACGGAACAATCCCAACTCTCTCAGCTTGTCTTCATAGCAAAGGTGCTTCAACCCTCTGATCATCTTTGTGGCCCTCCTCTGGACTTGCTCCAAGAGGTCCAGGTCCTATCTGTGTTGGGGACCCCAGAGCTGAATGCACTACTCCAGGTGAGGTCTCACGAGAGTGGAGGAGAGGGAGAGAATCACCTCCCTCAACCTGCTGGTCATGCTTCTTTTGATGCAGCCCAGGATATGGCTGTTTTTCTGGGCTACACGCCCACATTGACAGGTCATGTTGAGCTTCTTATCCACCAACATCCCAGAGTCCTTCTCCACAGGCCTACTCTCAATCCATTCTCTGCCCAGCCTGTACCTGTGCTCGGGATTGCCCCGGCTCGTGTGCAGGGCCTTGCACTTGGCCTTGTTGAACTTCATGATATTTGTACAGGCCCACCTCTCAAGCCTGTCCAGGTCCCTCTGGATGGCATCCCTTTCCTCCAGTGTGTTGACTACACCGCACAGCTTATCAGCAAACTTGCTGAGGGTGCACTCAAGCCCCCTGTCCATCTTGCCAACAAAGATATTAAACACCAGTCGCAACACTGACCCCTGAGGAACACCATTTATCACAGGTCTCCGCTTGGACATTGAGGCTTTGACTGCAATTCTTTGAGTGCGATCATCCAGTCAATTCCTTGTCCACCAAGTGGCCCATCTTTCAAATCCATGTGTCTCCAATTTAGAGACAAGGATGCCGTGCAGGACAGTGTCCAATGCTTTGCACAAGTCCAGGTAGATGACGTCAGTTGCTCTTCCCTTACCTACCAACGCTGTAATCCTGTTGTAGAAGGCCACCAAATTTGTCAGGCACAATTTGCCTTTAGTGAAGACAAATGTTGGCTGTTCACCAATCACCTCCTTGTTTTCCATGTGCCTTAGCCTAGTTTCCAGGAGGATCTGCTCCATGATCTTGCCAGGCACAGAGGTGAGACTGACCAGCCTGTAGTTCCCCAGGTCTTTCTTTTTAAAAGTGGGGCTTATGTTTCCCCTTTTCCAGTCAGTAGGAGCTTCACCGTACTGCCACAACTTCTCAAATGTGATGGATAGTGGCTTAGCAACTTCATCTACCAATTCCCTCAGGACCCACAGATGCATCTCATCAGGTCCCATGGACTTGTGCACATTCATGTACCTGATGGTCTTGAATATCAGTTGAAGATCTTTTCCTAAAAATGCTCCTTTGAGTTAAAATATGCACTTCTTATACCAAAAAGAGACCTAAGAAATCTCACAGGTCCAAAAAAAGCCTCAAATCAAAATCAAACCAAGACCTCTCTCCATTAACCTATCTATGAATGGGGGTGGAGGAGTTCTGGGGGCTTGGGAACATCCTTGGCTAAATGTGATGCTGGAGACTCTTTGCACACCTTTGCCTACAGCAATGGGGCTCTTCAGTGATTACAGTCTGGGAGGCCAAGAAAGCTTAGCTGAAATGCTTGGTTTTATTATGGTTCTGACTGTTTAATAAGGTCTTCTACTCTGAGATTCTTAAAATAGCTTAACATGGGTATTAAGATACATTTCTGCAATAAAAAGTGTAGCTTCTTTTTTTCCCCTTAAATTTTAGATGATCTTTGCATAACAATGTCTATTGTTAGAATTGTATTACCTGCTCTAGGTTTGTGTGGGTGTTTTTGTTTATGTTTTTTTAACTCCTTAGCACATAAAAGAACTTGTAATGTACAGACATGTTTTAAAAGTAAATAGATAAGTGTAATTAAATGTATCCTTTATCTGGGTTGTTTTTTCAGTGCTCTGATTAATATATGATTTTGACCTATTAAATAGTCTCTGACTTAGGCTGTCTGTTTACTATAAAATATTTTTAATCTGAGCTGGACAAAGAACACTATCACCTTGATTCTGTGTGAAAGAAGAGGCAAATGAGTAAAATTTGGGATTTTGAGCCCAATTATACATAACTTTATGTATGCATGTTTATTAAAAGTGATTTTTTTCTTTTTTTTAAGTGAGAAAGCAGAACTAAATACTCTGAAGTAGCTTATTCCTTGTGCTTGAATGGGAATAACTTTCATTGATGAAGGCAGATTTTGACTGAAACAGCTGTGTCCATATTGAAGGTGACTGGAGACATTTTACCACTTCATCTGTACTGGAGTGGTTAAATCCGTAGGATTTAGCAATATACTATAAAATAGATAATGACATGCTCTTGTCTGTGCACAGGTATAGACAAGATCCATGTCAATGCAACCCAAGATGGCTATTTGGGATTTTCTGCTCACATATGAAACCCTTGAGTATTTCACATATTTAAAGTATCAGGAAATATGTCTTTTTCTTCAAGTAAGGAGTTTTGACAACTCCTCATTAAATTATCCAGCCTATTTATGACTCACTATCATATCTTCACTGCTTATTTTACTTTTTTTTTTTTTTTTTT
>KL284284.1:258-66100 GCA_000699545.1 Podiceps cristatus
CAAATACCAGACTGAGAATATTCAGTTGTTATGATACAGCCTGATATTGTCATATACAAAACCAAACCCCCACCAAACAAAAAACATGATTAAAACCCTTTCTAACTGCATCTGTGTAAATGCAGGGGGAAATGAGATATCTGGGGCAGGGGAGAGTGTTGTTTGCTTTGTTGGGGGGTGTGTGTGTGTTAGTTTCTTGGAGCATGATTTCTCTGAAAAAATAACTCCTTGAGCCATAGTACAAAGTTAATTCTGTTCAAAGTAAAGACAAAATGAAAAACTGCCTATTTCCCAACAAACTTTAAATTTCCTGACCTGCTCTTTCCTTTGCTCAAAAAGTTTTGAAGATTTTTGGGTAGTGGGAAGATGAGTGCCTGTCTGTGACTTTGCTACCCCTTAATTTTTTAGCTAAAGTTACAAACTAATTTAGATTTTTCCCTCCCTCTCTTTTTTTTTTTTTTTTTTTTAAAGTTTTCCGACATTTAGGACTACTTCCCATTCAGATGTACGTATATTTTCCTTTTTTTTTTTTTTTTTTTTTGGGTTGGTGGTTTTAGTTTTTGTTCGTTCTTCCTTCTGCGCTCCTCCAACTTTTCATTCCTTTTATTTCCTTTACTGTTTGTTCCCCTGAACTGCTTTCTATCTTTTTGATCCCTTTCAGTAAATTTTAGCTATCCAGCACATCAAAGCCAACTGCAAATATGCTTGCATCCACAGAGCAGCTGTTGTAAAGAAATGTAACTTCACTTGATTCACTGCCAACCACCCAAGCTAAACCAAAGTCTGTGATGGTGGTCAGATGGACTTTTCACCAGAGCCAAAAGAAAGTGACCTGTCATTTGGGTTATTATGTACTATTTATTACTAGTTTAGAACTGCTGAATATACATTTATGCTGTCTGGGGGGGTTACAGAAAGAAAATCTGTGTTTTGTAGCATGCAGGACCCATGTGCCAAGCACATGGCCAACTTTTACCTCCTTACATTAATCTATTCTTTTCCCCCAAAATCTAATAATACTTGGCATGACATCAACGCTTGCTTAGGGGTAATAAAACCAGGAAAGCAGTAACTAGGATACTATTTTTAGGAGAACACTGAAAATGGAGAGCTCTCTCTTATGAAACTCGGGAAGCTTTTATGAAATAATCTTTGAGAAGAGAAAACCAGTTTTGGCTTTGTTAGATTTATGAAGCTGATGGTATGAGACATCCCTTGAAGGCTTCCCTCTTTGGGCAGGAAAAGGCTGGTGGACTGTGTAGTGAAAGAGTTAGGGGCCTCATTAATTATAATATCTTGTTGGAGTACCTCTGCTTCTTATAGCTGTAGAACTGGCAACCATCTAATTTCATACTGACCTGTTTTTAAGATATGGTTTGTTGTCATTTTCAGTGTTCTATGTTTCTCTGAAAAATGTAAAATACTTAATATGAATGCTTGAATTTTCTGGCAAATGCCCCTGCATATATATTCTTCCTAAAAATTGCAAAACGGGAGGCTGCAAGGTTTTACAGCTTATGATGCATGTGCAAGTAATCTAATGAATTTGTGTTTAAGTTAAAAAATAGAGATATTTACCTATATATCCGGAGCACACTTTACAGAATAAAATTCTCCTGTTTGTTATTTTTAAAGCAGAGGTACTAAATTCTCAAGAGAAAGAATAGATTTTTTTAGACGGCACTTTGTGAACTCTTAAAAACTACAGAAGATATTTTACCCTAAAAATTTAACCGCTTCCTGCTCCAGCCTTTTCCCAGTTATGAAACAAAGAATGGGTGAAGAAGTTGTGGGGTGGGAAACAAGTTTTGAAAACAAGTTCTTCAGCTGTCCTGATTTTTGGTGATGTTAAGCAGCCAGAGGTTGGTAATCTGCTGTTGGAAGTGTACCTACCAAATGAGATGTCTGCTTGGAAAGGGGAAAAAATTGGCTAGGAGTATGGATTGGGTATTTTGGTATTTGCATATTAAAGGACAGGCCCAAAGGGTGGTCCAGACATTTATCTTCTAGGATGCTGACTTCTGTGGTATTGCCAGTAACAGAAATTATATGAGTCTACTTGGAGCCTACTTTAAGCCTACAGAGTGTTTGGGGTCTGGTTTGGGGATCTTTTTGTTTAATGCAGGATTTCACTAAAAGCCAGTTAGTGAGTTCAGTTGAGTGTGATATATGTACCACTGAAAAGTGACGCACACCTTTAGCTTTCTTGATCTCTGATCTTTCTTAGTGACGATGAAAACAAAAGACATTTTCTAACAACTCATAGTGGCTGCTTTGTATCATCAGCTCCAGCAGTCAGTCATCAGATCCTGTGATGCACACTGTGCCGAGAGTGCCCATGCTATAGGTGAACATACGCAATACATTCCCCGCTCCCAGTATGGATTTTTTGCATGTACTGCACACTAAGGATATCAGTGTAGGCGGTCTTTTACTTCAGTTTTTTTTAGCAAGTTTCTGTTGTGAATAAATAGTCTGGGGATAGTTATATTATAGATTATCCATCCCCAAACCCTCCCCACTCTGGCAGTAGGAGCAGACATTTCCAGAAGAAAATATAAGTAGAATATCTGAAGAATGATGAATGTGTCTTTGCTAAACAGCTGTATATAATAGTGTATTTACCTACACATGTAAATGTGTTTTGTTTATATGGAGGAGGAAGCTTTATTTAGTTTGTATCTACATAGGAGGGCTTCACAGTGAAAACAGACGTCAGAAATGTTGGTACGTGTGACTGGAAACAATTGTGCAGGTGGTCCCATCACATCTGGGCTTCAGCTCTGTATGGATAGCTGTATAGCAGTTCATCAATAATTTCACACTTGAGAACTAGCTTTTGACTGCAGTTGTTGACTAACAGGAAATTTGCTATTTTATCATGATTTTTTTTTTTTTTTCTCTCCTTTATCTAGCCTTAAGTCAGAGTTTCCCTTTGTGTCCAGTCCTTCATTTCTAAGCTGATAAGTCTTTGCAAATTTGGAGCACTCTGTGTTTGGTCTTATTTTTAAAAGATGACAAAAAATTTAAAAAGAAAAGAAAATGAAAAAACCCCACTGAAGTCTGTCAAGGAATGAAGGCTGTGAAAGGTGTCTAGCAGAAATAATCTTTCAGCAGAAATAATGTCATTCATTGGGATGTTTCTAGGATAAAAAGAAGCCTTTTTGTTTTCTGTAAGGGAGTAGTCACTAAGAAGCCCATGTGAATTACGCTTTCAGAGGTCTTTTTCCAGCCTACGTGCAGCAATAGTGTCAGTCAAAGCAGCAGCTAAATAGAGCTTTTGGAAACTATTCCAATTAATAAATAGGTTTAAGTTTCATGCTTGCAACTATGGTGATTTTTCAGAAATCTGTTTTCTTCAATGCTTTGTTCACAATGTTGCTGCACGACTTGTATTTTTTTTGTTTGAAGGCACAAGTTGCAACTACTTAAAACATCTGAAAATTGATTCCAGAGTCATAGGTTTTACACATCTGTAACCTCGCTAATTACTGGAGTTATTTGCAAGCTGTAATGTAGAATTGCTTCCAGTTGGCAGGAGAATCCTATGCTGGACTTTGCCCTACACTTTTAAAAAGCCTGAGGCAACTCTCAGAGAGATAATGTTAGTATAAGAATTTGCAGAGTTAAATGAGAATTATGTGGTGATTTTGATTAGATGTCAGCTGTGCGCTGGTAGAGAATTAGATCCTTTAATCCAAAAGTTTCAGTGCTTATCATATTCAGTGTTATGAATTAGTTAATCTCAGGTTGTCACCCTTCTGTAACAGAAGTGCATAATTAGACAGCAAAATGTGATTTTTATTTTAAAAGAAAAATGTTAACAAACATAATTTTTGACCAAAAAAAATACATGCTAGCAGGATACAATTTTCTATTTTATTAAATTATCTGTTTCAGTAAGTGGTTAAGTATCTGAAGTCCTTTTTTTTTTTTTTTTTTTTTTTTTCAAATTTCACTTCATTATGTGGAAAATTGTCGAAGTGGAGGACAGAGTCTTACCTAGTTCTTGATGTGAGCAATGTTTTTCTTATCAACTCTTACCTTGTCTATACCTTGTCAATTATCTATTAGCAATGAAAACTTGCTGAAATTAGATGTTATAATCTTGTACTACAAGGCATACTGCATGCAGCATAAGGCCTAATTTTGCTAGAAAAATAATTAATGAGCTGGAGGCTTATAGCTTCAAGACCAGTTGTTATTTTATTACCTTTATTGTGTGGAAACAGGGTATTAGCCAGGTCAGATAAGAATTTTGCAGAATACTTCTAAAGAGTTAATTTTCAAAAACAGGAGAAAATTACAGCCTAAAGTTTGCTGGCTTTGTACATTTTAAATAGCGTTACATTCATACTTTTGGTGGTTTGGGTTTTTTCCTGTTTTCCTTCATATAATACAAAACAACTACTTTTAATTTTTTTTTTTCCCTGAAAGCAAAGAATAGAAGCTTAGTCAGAATTTCCAAATATTTTTGTACAATCAATGTATAAGTCATGATATGATATCTTCCTTAGGTGATACTCTGCGTTGCCTACATTTACTAGGAGATGCTGAATTCAGCTCGTGCTCATGTTCGATGTTGACAGGCACGTACTAGCATTGTTAAAAAGAGTCAGTAATGCGAAACTACAATGTGACCCACCAAAAGCCTCCCAAAAAGTTATTTGCACAGCTTAATCCCACTCCTGACAGAAATAATCTTTGCAAAAGTAATCTTTGAGAGTTAATAGGTAGCTCAATTAGGGAGCTGGTGTGCTGAGACACAGCCTGTGGCCCCTGAACTAGCCTCCAGCCTCTTGGAAGACGTGTGTCAGTCAACTCTGGAAGGTCTGGGAGAGTGGACCGTTGAGATTCATGTGACGTACCTCTGTCCCTCATATCTGCAGGTGGAAAGGAAGGCTGGCTTTGTCCTGAGGCCGATGCAAATACATTTAAGCAATGACCTTAGGGAATTCTAGTCGCTTTTTGCCAACTGTATGTAGTATTCAGGATACTTTTTCTGCGACACAGCGAGGAACACATTGAAGATCCAGCCATTTCGACTGAACTGGGCTTGGATTTCCCTGGAGAAGAACTACATCATAGATGACAACTCCAAATTTCTGGAGGTGACCATCAGATGCAGAGGATATCTGCAAGAAACTTCTTTTATCAGTAAGTAAATCTTTAATGTTTGAAGTCGCTTGCACCAGAAAAGGCAGAAGCTTTTTGCACCAGAACAGTTAAGGAGCTGTTTTGTGGTTGCTGTTCTTCTGTTTAGATAATAAATGCCAAATAATGAGAATAACAATGGCATAGATTTTTATTGCTCAGATGTGGCTCTGTGTTTCGTTTTCCACTGCTGCCACCTAGAAATCTGTGTCAATGTGTATATTAGTAGATGTAAGAACAAATCAATAAAATGAACTTTTGCTGCTTGCCCAGTGTCTCCTGAAGTCAGTTGCTGCACAACAAAATAGAAATTGGGATACTCTGTTTATTTTGGCAGGAGGATACATTTTGTAACACATTAACTTTAGCTATAAAAAAGCAACTAAGTTCTTGAACTATCTGGTCTCTGCTTGTAGAACGAAGTTGTGGAGAAGTTAGTTACAACTCACTTTATGAGGGCAGCATTGTGCTGGCCTTTGAACTACAAGAAAATCTAACAACTACTAGAAGTTCTTGAAGGGTCATCTATTAGCAGAACTGGCAGGTGTAGAGCACGCTGAAGTTGCAAGTGTGCTGTCATGGGATAACAGAGTACCCTGTCGTGACAGCTCTGCAAAATAAATAAGAATGACAAAAATCTTTGCACCAGTGGAGCAACTCAAGGAGCACTGAGCAGAAAGGGCTTTTTCTCCCTGATTTAAAAACAAACAGAAAGAAAAAATGTTTAAAGCTTTAGAGATATTTATCATTTAAACCCATGCATGACAATATTTGCTTTATGCTTTTGCTGCTTTTTTTTTTTTTTTTTTAGTTATTATCTAAGTATTAATTACATCACATATTTTAAAAGTAAGCAGTTGTAGAATAGAAAAACTGGGAATTTAGGCATGATTTAGGTATTAAATCATTTAGGCATGATTTCAGACTCCATAGCCTTCAGAAGCTCTTCACTAGCCACCAGATTCTTTCACAAACACATAGGCCATTGGCTTGAGAGGGATTAATCATTCTCGACTGGGGACGTAAAGTGACTCATAGTTGCTGATGCTGAACCTTAATAAAAAGATGCTCATATATTTGAACTAATGCTGAACTGAAATTCAAGGGCAGTAATGAATTTCCAAACACCACTGAGTTACACATCTTTGCTTCATTATATTCACAGTTGGATTCTACCAGTATGTGTGCACCTTTGATTAAAGCAAACAAGAAACCTAACTATAAAACTATACAGGCTTAAAAATGTGTAACAACTCCTTGTATTTAAAAGTTTTTCTTGAGTGCCTTTCTATGATATATTTTTATGGATGGTACAGTTGCACTTAGAAAAAAAATAAAAATCAAACAATTGAGTGTTTGTACTGCATTAAGTAGCAAAAGCTGAATGAATCCTTTTATCAGTGTAGCATCCTGCATGCGAGTTTACAACAAAGCATATTCACGTTTCTGGATATTGGTTTTACTCTTTCAACACATTCATAGTTTGTCATCATTTTATGAACTCATGCTGCAGGAAAACTCATCTGATCTGAATAGCAACAAAGCCTACTTTGAGTTAAATCCTTGTCTGTTGCTTTACTTTGAAATAAATGGATTCATCTCTAGCCCTACAATCTCTCTGCAGCTACCCTCTGTGGTTTTTATTAAGAAGAGATTGTGCAGGCTTTTAAACCTGTACAGTGAAAGGAATCTGCTTGGATAATACTCCAACAGAGAGGATGGATATCTGACTAGGTATTCAGTATAGAGTTACACAGGAAGGAAAAAAAGAAGGTGGGAGAGAAGCAGCAAATTTGCATAGTGTGGTGGACCCAAAACCGGAGAACATTGTTCTCTCACTCTGAGCTGCAATTCCACATCAAATGTCCAGCCACCTAGCTAGGAGACCATCTGCAGAAGCAAGACTTGGACAGATGGCAAAAGTGTTCAGGATTTATTTAGTGTACAGATAAAAGTGATAAAGAACTTCACAGATCTTAAAGGTGTGTAAGTACAGCACAGACACAGAGCAGTGACAGAAACTGTAAGCACAAGGTATTAAACATATAATGATTAATTTCTCTTTGAAAGGGATGATTTGGTGGGATTACAGGGGCTGGTTTTGTTTGGTTGTTGTTTTGGTGGTTGTGTTGTGGTGTTTTGGGGTTTTTTTTTCCACCCAGCAGGTGAAATCAATGGAATTTTTCATGTAAATACAATTCTTTATGCACACAAATGTTGGCAGGAACCTACCCAAATTACTTATTTTTTTAATGAGATACGCAATAATATTAGAAAAAATGTGATATAACCATCCTTATTTTTTTCTGAAGGTCAGTAACTGCCAGATTAGCATTTTAAAACTATTTTTTTGGTGGCTGTCATTTTAATTTTATTAAAATACATGGAGAATAATTCCTCTGAATTTTTATGCAGGTATTGGAACCAAAGATGGTACAGCAGTAAAGGATAAAGACTTCAAGGGGAAACCTCAGGAACAGGTCCAATTCAATCCAGGACAGGCTTCAGCTACCTGGCGAGTGAGAATATTTGCAGACAATGAATATGAGGCATCTGAAACATTCTGGATTTTTCTCTCTGATCCAGTTATGGCTGCCCTTGAGATTCCAGTAATAGCAACAGTTGAAATCGTGGATCCTGGTGATGGTATGTGTTGTTCACTTGCAGGTCCTGGAAGTACCTGTATACCTCATCTGTCTTTGCTCTGTTGTGGTTCAGCCCTGTCTTAAAGCATCATCTATCTGAACAAGGAATTTCTATTTCTTATTATGTCTCTTCCCTGGCTAAATTCATACTCTGTATGTACTGTCAGGTGTTCAGCCTTTGTCCCCCAATCTCTCATTATTTTTTTCTTTAGTATCTACAGTGTATATTCCTCAGCTGGAATATAGAGTAGAGGAAGATACAGGTGAACTGCTGATTCCTGTTAGGAGATCCAGAGATGTCAGTCAGGAACTGATGGTCATTTGTTCTACACACCAAGGTATGTTACCTAGCTAGGTGACAGATTATTCAGCATAATATTCACATTTAGGTAAGAGAGCAAATGCGGTTGTTGTTAGCCAGCAAGTATTCTCAGTAACTTCAGTGGCTGGAACAAGTGATTTTTGCAGGCAGTTTATCTGTGTCTAGTTCTCTGCTTAAAGAGTGTTTTAAAGCCTAAAATGTAAGAGTACATATGTATGTGTAGACATACATATATGTGTGTATATATTTGTATACCTTTTTTTGAAGAGGCACCATATTTTTTCCTGCAGCTTTTCCTGCTATGCCTGTCCCTGCAGCAATTGTTTAAAGGGGAAAAAGGGATTTTTCCAGTCTTAAGGCCTGTACCTCCTGTTGTTCAGAATCTGACTGATCATTGCACCGTTGTATATATGCTGAATGAGAACTGAGGACCCCAGTGTGGGTTTTCTCCTGTCGTCAGTGTTTTGCTTTTTGACTGTGTAACTGGAAGAAGCCAAGTCAGGGCTTCAGTTGATTCAGTAAGAACTAGTATTTCAAAATTGACAGACTACAGTCATTGAGTATCAGTTTTTGTTTAAATGTAACTAACACAGAGGGCTGCGTGAAGCAATGATCTGTCTTAATTAAGCTTTTAATCTCATTTGTGAATCTGTGTTACCAATGATGATGATGGATGGAGTTGGTCATGAATGACAGAGAAGAGCTGTAGATTTGGAACTAAACCATTTCTAAAATCAAATGAGATTTGGGGGGGGTTAGTTAGGGTAGATATAAAGTTCAGATAACAACCCTGTCTTTGCTAGATATTTATAGATGTGTGAATGTAAGTCTATGGTAGTGCGCTGACTTTCAGCATGGTGATAGTCACTCAAATACTATAGTTAATACAGACAGGTAATTGATAATGTGATTCTTTCTTCAGACTCATTTGAATCTTACGTTTTCCAAACATAGTTCTTGACTACAAAATAAGCCTGATATAAACTGAAAAAGCAGGGTGGCAGAGGAGAGAAAGTATTAGATAATTGTAAAAATACTAGATATTATAAACTATATCAGATAATCAGAACCGAAGTGTGCATCCAAAAATAGATTCAATAAAGATAGGGTAATGGGCATTTTGAATGAAAACAGGCTTAAGATAGAGGTTAGCATTTATCCTAAGCAGTGAAATATGGAAGTTTTGATTGGGGAAAAGAAAAAAAAAAAGAAGAAAACAAAAACACCAAAAAACCCCCACCCTGTTTTTCATATAAAAGTCTTCTGTCAGTTAGTCATAGCTTGAGATTCCAACAGCCTGTATGCTTCATGAGAAGTGAAAATTGGGGGATCATCCTCAGTTCTGTGACTAGTTGAAAAAAATTTCTGAACTGGAAGTTTAAATATCTTTTGTTTCTATTTTACCCTTACCTATAAGAGTCAGCCTAAGTGGCTGGCAGGAATCTTCAGTGTCAGGCATTCAGAGGTCATTTATTCCTTAATCAGTGACTTACAAGGGCTTAACAGCATTTTCCCCTCTTTTGTTGTGTATTGAGGCACAGAAAATCTCACAAAGTTACTTAAGGCTTTTTGTCCTTGTAGGCTGTCCACCTGCCTGACCTTAACAGTGCTAGCCATTTACCCAGATGCACAATGGCTGTAACTGTTGTGCTCTGTTCATAAACATACTGTGGTAAAATATTTTTTCTCAAAGTTTTAAGCATGGTTAAATGGAAGACAGTGTGATCTTTCTCAGCCTGCTTAGTAAGTGTCTGACACATTACTAACCCCTGTCCATGGTAAAGGAAGGTAATCAGGGCATGGTATACTTAAAACCTCTGAAAACCAGGCCACCTGGTGTACTCAGAATCATGTGGGCTAGAAGGGACCTTGATAGGTCTCTAGTTAGATCTGCTTTTCAAAGTAGGGGCAGCTGTGCAGTGGGATGGGGTTGCCCATGGTTTTGTCCCCTGAAAATCCCTGCAGATCCAGGGCAGGCCACTGAGGAACTCCACTTGTAACTGGCCTTCAGGTGGAGTATGAACTATGAACCACCGCTCTCTGATCCTGGTGGTCTAGCCAGTTTTCACCCATCTAGCAGTCCACCCATCCAGATAGTAACATCCCAGTTGGCTACAAGGGTGCCAGTAATCCAAATCCACAGTAATTCTTAGGTTCATATTGCATATAAACCTTAGTCTTTAAAAAAAAAAAAAAAAAAAAAAAAAAAAAAAAAAAAAAATTCACACAAATAAACACAGCAGAAGTAAGATGGAGAGATTTCCACACCCCCTCCACCTTCTGAGAATCACACAATCAAGGTAAATGTGAAGTTCAAATTCACATTCATTTGTTCAGGCTGAGTCCTCATCCCGAAGTCCTACTGACTTTTATAGGCATTCAGGACAACTGAGGATAATAATGAACTGGGAGCAGGAATAGTTTCATGAGGGTGCTGGATGATAATAAGAGCCCTGTGAGCCATTTTGCTACTGGAGAAATTGTAACTATAGATAGGAAGAATTTATTGTGTTTAATGTGTTAGCAAAGCACATTTATTAGTCAGTTCCAGCATAAACCACTTTTTCTGGTTTTGTTTCATTTAAAGGGCTGTTGTTGTTCTGCTTCTTTAAAGTTCTGAGTTCCTTTAATTCATTTATTACCCTCTTTCCTCATAGGTTCTGCTACCGGCACAGTACCATCCACTGTCTTGTCTTACTCTGGCTACATCTCATGTCCCGAAGATCATAGCAGCGTTGTTCATTTTAATAAGGATGAGACTGAGAAATTCTGTCATATTATCATTATTGATGACTCTCTGTATGAGGAAGATGAGACCTTCAATATTTCTCTGAGCATGCCAGTGGGTGGCCAAATTAGCACCGAATTCCCAAGCCCAAAAGTAATAATCTTGGCTGACACAGATGATGGTGAGTAGAAAGAAGCAATTTTGTTTTGGTGGGACTTTCCTCTTTGGGACTTTTACTGATTAAGTAATCTCTTCTAATGTGTTTCTGTTTTTTAAACAGCTGAAGACATGGGTCTAGGATTCATATAGTAGAAAAACTGGCAGAACGGTCGTGAACTATTTTTAAGATACAGTGTGTAAATATGTATCATGCACTTCAGTTTACACTGTTTTGTTATTGCAGTAGGAGTTGAGGATTAGATTTTATTTCCGTTGCTAGCGTAGGACTAGATGGCTGGTTTATTACTCTGAAGTAGGTCTGTGAGGATTTGATCTACTGTTACTGCAACAGAGTCTGTGATTACAGTAGTTTACACAGGTATAGGATTAGTTTTCCGATGATGATATAGATGATAAAAATTGTATACTGTATATATCAGATGAAGCTGAAGAGTAGAAACAGTTAATAGAGGTTAATTTGGCATGCACATTAATTCCCAGTATGTCAAGATTAATGCACTTTTAAGGTAGAAATGCAAGTCTTCCTTTTTTATAATAAAAAGTTGGACAGAGAGAATTCAATTCAAGGAGTGGTACTATTAGAAGCAGAAGAAAATCCATGTACTTTATTGTCAAACTTCTGTATGTTCTTTTAGTCCCTGTCTTAATCTTTCTTGCTAATCCAATCTTGTGAATATAACTGTGCTAAATAAGGCAGGAGTTTTGTACTAGACAAACTAGGAGTTTTGTATTAGACAAATCCATGATATACAATAGTGGTCAGGTTCAGTATTTAAACTATACCGAGCTGATTCTTTGTAGCTTTTGATTACCTTGATAAATAATGAGAATCTGGGGGCTGATTTCTGTGTACTGTGATAAAGATCTAATTTTCACTCTGTTAGATAAAGAAAAGAAAGAAGCTAAAGATCCAGGAGAATATTTCTACCTTTCTGTCATGCAGAAGTCAGCAAGTCAAAACAGACACAGCTGAATCGATGAGGGGAAAAATGTTGTTTTCTCAAATGAAACATGAATGGCCCAAAATAATCACTGGCGTCATTCCTCTGAGGCCAAAGGATTTACATCAAAAATGAATTTGCCATAGAATGAAGTTAATCAGACTATCAGGTTCTTCAGCTTAATGAGATTTGTCTAAAGGTTTCTTTATCCTTTTCAGAGAATAGGAAGGGAAAATAATGAGGAATTAAGCCATGGTAGCAAGGGAAGAGTTGTTTTCTTTACCTGACTCAATGACCAGATTTTTATTTTTATGGAAAATAAAATTGTTATCAGATCAAACTGCTCTCTATGCAGCTTTTAATAGGTAGAAAGCAATGTTATACATATATAAAAAGCTAAACATTTATATAAATATTTTGTGTTAATTGACAGAAAATTATCATGTTCTGCTTTTCAATGCAAATTTGATAAGTTATCATATATTCATTTTCTTGTTATGAAGTTTTCTCTCTAAGAGTACCATCCAGCAAAATACTTAACAACTTATCATTAGATAATTCAGAGTAATTCTGAACTCAAACTGTGTCGTATGGAAAGGTCGCCAGGGCTTAAGCTCATTTTGTTAGTGTGTGCTGTGAAATGAAGTCTCTTAAGAATACGTTTATTTCCATTTTGAATAAACAGACAGGGAATAGGCTGCGACTCTTTTTTGATCTGATCTGAAAATAGACTGCTGGTGTTGGATTGATTGATAAGAAACTGGACAACCTTCTTTCTCAAATGTGTAAAATTAGACTTCCAAAGAGTGAAGTTTCACCAGCTTTGTTTTTCTGAACATTTCTGAAGAATGACACCTTGATCCACCCAAGATTTCTAATACTTATACAGTACTGTAAGTGGATAAGTATATAAGCACCACTCCTATAGTGGGTAGTCCTACAGTCCATTAAAGTGAAAAAGTCCATTAAAGTGAAAAAGATTTTGCAGAATCACAGAACAGCAGGGGCTGGAAGGAGCCTCTGGAGACCGTCTACCCCAGCCCCTGCTAGAGCAGGGTCGCCCGGAGCAGGCTGCACAGGAACGTGTCCAGGCGGGTTTGAGTATCTCCAGGGAAGGAGACCCCACACCTCTCTGGGCAGCCTGTGCCAGGGCTCTGTCACCCTCACAGGGAAGAAGTTTTTCCTCATATTCAGACAGAACTTCCTGGGTTCCAGCTTGTGCCCATTGCCCCTTGTCCTCTTGTTGGGCACCACGGAAAGGAGTCTGGCCCCATCCTCTTGACACCCACCCTTGAGATATTTATAAGCATTGATGAGGTCTCCTCTCCGTCTTCTCTTCCTCAGGCTAAACAGCCCCAGCTCCCTCAGCCTATCCCCAGAGGAGAGATGCTCCAGGCCCCTCAGCATCTTTGTAGCCCTCCACTGGGCTCTCTCCAGTAGTTCCATTTCATAGCCATGTGCCTGGTCATGTCTGAAAGATTAACACTTTGGGGGTTTTGTTAACAAGCAGAAATCCACATTAGCTCTTTGCTTGTGTGTTTAAGTGGCATCACAGGTGGAACAGGTTTCAGGACCACAGCTTTAAAAAAAAAGAAAAAAGAAAATTGGCTGGCTTTCCAGGCCAAACTATCACTTGGAGCTTTTCTTTTATGAAGGAAATTAATTTTAAATTATTAGTTTATGGCATTTCACAATTGAAATCACTATTGTTTACTAAACATCACCAGTTAGCTCAGATGCTATTCTGCTTTCTTAGTTAAATGTCTAGTAATTAATGTGATGATTTCTTTACTGACCATCCTAAAAGGTAAGGAAGAATGTAAATACATGAATGACTTCCACTTTTAGAACTGCTTTTCTTTTTTTAATTGGCAAGCCCTATAAAAGTAATTTTGGTGCCTTTTTTCTTTTTTATTTCCTGACTTAGTGTATCAGCTTTTGAAATCCTAAATAAGGTACGTGTCTTTAAAATATGTTCCCTTGGCAGAATTTAAAGAGTACCGAGGTTATCTTTGGGCTCTGCAATAAGAATGAATTGTGTTTCACGAGACAAGTGATTAATTCACTGTAATAATTGAGGCACAAGCATCATCTTCCTCGAGGGCTGGACTTGTATTTTTAATAGCCCATTGACTGATGTTCATGCTCCCTACTATTTTTGGGAGAGTAGGTGTATCTAGATCGGGCATTCAGAAACTGTGAAGACACAGAAAAACTTTTTTTTCTCTTATTTTCATAAGTTTGTGTTTGGACATTCAGAAACTGTGAAGACACAGAAAATTTTTTTTCTCTTATTTTCATAAGTTTGTGTTGGAAATGAACAAAAACATTTACTTACTGAGTATTTTTCATTGATAATACGATACGATTGAGAAACTTTGGACCATTGCAACAAGCATTTCAAGTTCTCAGGAAAATTATAAAAGGCTTAGCACAGTTTAAGGTGATAAATTACTGTGAGTATAATAGAAACGGGAAAGATGAATGTAATAAGAATATGACTGATTATAGCATTTCCTTAACAAGCTTTTTGTTTTGAAATACGGTTTATCAAATGGAACAGCACTGACTCCTGAAGTTATAATGTTGCAGATGATTATAGCATTTCCTTAAACCATATTTCAAAACAAAAAGCTTGTTATCAAATGGAGCAGCACTGACTCCTGAAGTTATAATGTTGCAGTCCATGTAGTTGTATAGTATGGACATTCAAGGGAAAAAAAGTGTCACTCATTTGGAGCAGGACCCTGGTCCCAGTGACACCAATATAACCTGGAGTGTTGTCATTGTCTTGTGCAGAATTACTCTTTCTGTGCTTAAAACAAGTTGGTTAAACAAAACTAAAAAATTACCAGGCATCATTAGTCACTTGATAGTTTTAATTAAAAAAATCAGCTGTGACAAAAATGCATGGAGGTTTGGATATTTAGACTCCTACTCTTCTTCCCACCAGGTGAAGAAGACTTCAATAGTAAAAAAAATGCATAGCCAGTGGGAAGGGAATGTGATTGTCTTCAAACTCTTACCTGTCACAGCAGGGAGAAAAATGCCAACATTGGCAAATAACTGATCATTAAAACTATTGATTGGAGGGGTGGGAGGAAGGTGGGGAGAAAAAACTGTGTTGAGGTACTGCTTTAGGCAAAGCAAAATTTTGTTTGAAAACAGCTTGAAATATTTAATGGACATAAAATGAGACATTCTGTTTGACTTTCAGTCTTGATTGTTTTTTTCTTAAAACACAAAAATACTTCAAGAATTGAAAAAGAACTTTTTAAGGAAGCCAACACCTTCAGTTCCCCAAAGCCTGCTATTTTTAGCTGGAAATCCTGCAGTCCTGATGAATAGTTCTGCCCCTCAGACACACACACACACACACACACACACACACACACACCCATTTTTCAGAGCTTTGTGTTTTGTTAAACTATTTAACCCATTATCAGGTGTCTGGTTTGATTCTCTAACCTTTCTGTTGAGTTCTGCATGCAAAAGCTTTGCTTTGTCAGGCATCCTGCTGGGCTAAGGAAGGAGTTGGTTTAGCTTGTTTAAAGGTAATCTATTAGAAGGTTGAAAATAAATATTAATGCAGTCCTGCTTGTAACACTTGTACCTTCCCTAATACTGCGTGCTGAAGACCTCATCCGCTTCTGCAGCAAGAGTCTGTGTGGTTATCAGGGCTTGCTCTGATTGGAATGTCAAGGTTCACAGTTCAGTGGCTCAACAAAATTACAGTAAGTATCCAAAGGTGCCTGCAAGCTGGAGTGGCAAATGTTTATATAGGTATGAGCCAGATGGTGTTCTGATGTTTTTATATATACACAGAGGAAGCAGATAGTGCCTCTAGGCAAATATAAAATTCTCAATTAGCTGAGCAGTGCTATCCCTGTTGAGAAAAGAATTTAGCTATATATTCTCCCCCATTCTCAGAAGAACATTTACGTTTGGGAAGGTGAGATCCAGAATGTGAAAAACTATTATTAGAATGAGGCACTTCTACGACTGAGTTGCTTCACCTGTAGAAAAGCCCATGTAGTTTTCTGTGCTGTACTTGGCACATTGAGCCATCAGAAGCTGCCTATCCCTTCTGTAACACTGGCTGCAAACTGAGCTCTGGCCTGGAAAACACTAGGTAGTCAAAAATTAAAAAACTCTTTATGGACCATTGTGTTTTACTCTAAGCTTCCATTTCCCCAGCTGTAGGAGACAACAGTCACAACTTCTAAAGGTTTTCCGAGTTCTTTGAATTTCCCCAAGAGGTGCAAAAGCAATGCCGGGTTTGAGAGGAGTGCAGGGGTTCGTGCAACTACAGTGGTTCTACTAAAGAGGGCACTGGCTATTGTGCTAAAATAATGTTGCTGTGGTATTGGAGAGATTCTCTATATTGTATTAATATAGATTAGTAATAATATACAACACAGGAAAAATGTGTCAGGCTCAATTAATACTGATAGCAAGATAAAGCCTACTATTGTTTAGGTGACAAACGTAATGGGGGCCATGTGTTCAATTTGGCAGACTCCATCCATTACTTAGTAAAAGCAGCAGGTATAACGTGTCTCCAGTGTGTGCTTCTTCACCCCCCTTGATGGGTATTCAGAAAGGCGGCTAAATTGGCGCTAGTTTGAGACAGTTTGTGATGTTTGATCTCTTCCGTTAACCAACAGAGTCTGCTTAAACCCAATTTAACATTGACCTTTTCCATGACCTGGATTGTGCAACTTTTTGTGTTCCCAATGAATAACTAAAGTCAATTTACCACACTGAAAGACCAACTTGTAACCCTTTAGTCTGCCACATCCATGTGAAATGTATACTTTCAAAACAATCAAAAAAAAAAAAAAAAGGTCTAAACTCTTGAAATCCTGCAAACTGCCTTTATCTTTTAGGGAGAGTGGAAGGTATATATTTAGGTTTCTATTTCCTTTAATAGTAATGTCAAAAAAAAAAAAAATCTACCTTGGTTTACTTATCAAAAATCTAATGGAAGAACTATCCCTATCTTATGCCTGTGTTACGCTACATAGTCTCAATTTTTGAAATGGCTATTTTACTTCAGATGGTAAGGTAAATATCCACTAAGCTAAACAGTTGGCTGCAGAAGATCTCTGTCAGCTGCAGATAAGATCAAAAATATATAGATATAACAGTGTTTATTTAAGAAGTGGTTAGTTTGTTTTTAAAGGATAAAAAAACCCCTTACATTAAGTGCTAGGCAGGTGCATAATAATATTTACATAAGTGGACAGTATATACCACCAGGATTTGCAGGAGAAATTGCTAATGCTTTTTTTTTTTTTTCAGCAGTTAACATATTAAAAGTCAGACTGCAGAGTTTAAGCACTAAATATACATGTGTGCAAGAGCAGACCAGAAGAGGCACTTTCAAAATGATATGCATTTCTCTCTGTATATAGAACCCACTTTGTACTTTGATAACACTGAATATCAAGTGGATGAAAGTGCTGGTTATGTGGAGATTCATGTCTGGAGGACTGGAACAGATCTGTCCAAAGCAGCTTCTGTCACGGTGCATTCCAGAAAAACAGAACCGCTGTCAGCAGAGGGTGAGTTACTCATAAAAATGTCACTCATGTTGCTTTGGAGTATGTGAGCATGAAAATGGGATAGCTGGCATTCACTCTTACTTATCTTCTGTGTATATATGGGGTGGAAAAGTTAAGTAGATCACATCAGACGTGGATTTATCAGGTAGACGACATGCTATTTCTGTCCCAGTTGTGTGTGACAAGGAAAGCTCTGCCAAGGTCACTGTCTTTCTGATGGAGACTGCAGAATAGATGTTAGTAAAATGATCATTAACTTACTTGCATATTAACTGGTGGCAGACATTGGGAGAAAGAGCTGGAGTGTGAGTATTGTCTTTATAGCACTGTTTCCCTGGAATAAAACTGAATTTACAGCATGGACCTGCAGTTGCCCCGAAATGCTGCTATCGGTACATTAGCCAAGGAAGCTTGCTTTATCTATGAGAGCTGGTACACCTGGGATTCTAGGGTGTCTCAGGTACTGTGGAGAGAAATTCTGGAAAGCACTACAAGTGTGACCTCTAAGGATTTTCTCTGTCCAACACTAACCCAAAATCCCCCAAATCTGATGACTGTCTCTGTGAAACCCTTTTTGTTTGTTTTTTTCTCAGTCCTGAAGAAAAGTCAAAAAGGTAAAGTTGTATCTTTTAAATATGTATGTGATACATGATCAGACTTGCTACCAAAATAACAGAGAATTACAGCAACTAGTAATGCAGCATGTATGACTGACGGGTACAGTTAATTAACTTATAATGTACATTATATATGGACCCTATATATGGAAATGGAATTTGACTACAGTTGCTGAAGAACAGAGAAGTGTTTAGCAAAATAGGCAGAGTATGTGATGAATATGTGAAGACCCACTATTCAGGTGAAGAAATGTGATTGCATCCTACAGGATTTTCTGTGTTGTGTACAAAGTAGTGAACTAATGTTGCATTTCTAATCCTGTATTTATAGAGGGTTTTTTTTTTTTAAAAAAAAAATAACTTCTGTTAAAGCCTAGTTATGAGATTTGGAAAAAAAAACATTTTCACTACATCTTTTCTTAGTTTCAAGTATTTATAGCGTTTTGCGCATGAAAAAAATATTAATATGGTTGTATATAAAATGACTATGCACACAATATTTGGCTAAGGACACAACACCTGTGCAAGAATTGTGGTTCTTCATAATGCACAGAGCCAACCAGGTAGGTCAGCTTTTATGTAGGTAAATGTTCCTTGCCTCTAATCCAGAGGCTGCAAAATGATGTGTACGAGAAAAAGACACAGTTGCTTTTAAGTATGTAAATTTGAATGTGCTGTGACAAAGGGGGGAAAGATTTGGTGTCATGACAGGCAAAAAGTAGAACATTTAAAAGGAGATAGGGAGGAACACTGGTTAAAAAGACTGCAGAATTATGGAAATAGAATCTCAGTGAAACAATGGGACCCGGGGGAAGGAAGAAGTGAAGTCATTGTACATCTTCCAGTTTAGATTTAAAAGTCTCACATACACACAAAAAAAGTCATTCTAGGTGTTTTCACCCACTCTCAAGCTGACAGCTTCTTTTAGTGATGAGGCGGTGGTAACAGCAGGATTTTCAAGCTCAGTGATCTAGCCTAGTGCAAGATGATTTTTCTTAGGGTGCAGCTAGAATTATTATGGAACAGATACCTGCTCCTTTAAAAGTAAATAGAGAAATAAAACCTCATGTATGTAGCCCAGAGTTGAGCAAAAGAATTAAATTGCTGTGGACGTCAGTTCTGCTGAGTGTTGTTGAGGCTGTAGCCTGTTACTCTGCAGTTTAAGGGATCGTAAACAAGTTTTAATTGTGCTGATGGCATAAAGATGAAATCATGATCCAGATAAGTATTTGTGTGTGTGTTGCACTGTATGTTCATTGTTCCCAAACTTATTTACATGTGACAAAAATATAAATTAAATTTTCTCCAAGACAGCAATAGAAACAACTGCAAACACTTTTCACAAATGTACAAGTAAATGTTAACATATAGTAGTAACTGACATACAAGTCTTGTTGCTTCCCAAACAGCTGGAGTTGATTATGTGGGCATCACCGGTAACCTGGATTTTACGGCAGGAGTCAACACACAAGTGTTTCGAGTGATTATCCTTGATGATTTGGGCCAGCCTATTCTGGAAGGTCCGGAGAAGTTTGAGCTAGTTCTCAGCGTGCCGGCAAATGCAGCGCTCGGAGAGCCTAGCAAAACTACTGTCTTTATCAATGACACCGTCACTGGCTGTAAGTACAAAGGAGGTGGGGGAGAGTTCTTTCAAGGGTTTTTCCTTTTAGAGTTTTAAGTGCACTTAGAAGGTGGAAGAGCTCTTTTGGCAGTAGCATAAATTACTATAAGTGTTGTGATATATCATTTACCCCAACTATGTTATAAAGATTAACAGCTGTGTGCTATGCCTGAAGTTGGAACATAGGGCTACAGTGCAGGTTCTTTATTCTGGCTTGTGTTCCCTCATTAGTAGTTGAAGATAAACTCATGTAATAGTGGAACTGTACCATAACCTAAAAGTGCATTTGTTTATGCCTGGTGCAACCAGGTTATTTGTTTGAATGAACATTCATTTTGAAGATAGAGAAGCCATAGGGATTAAACTTCTTTTTTGCCTAGTCATTTGAACACCAAAAATTGTAGGGAGCTAAGTTTTTCAAATAATTATGCAGATATTGATGCTCATGCTGTTGCATGAAGCTGTAACTGTATTGTCTTTTCTAGGGGAGCATTAAGGGAAAAAAAAAAAAATAGGTGTAAAACTTTAAAAGTAAAGAGCACGCAACACAGAGCCGTTCAGATGTTCTCCAGCACTTGCTAAATAAAGAGAGCTGATTTTTGGCCATCTCAGGTTTCTGCAGATTCACTGCACTTCAAAGTCTTAAAGAAGCTATATGGTTTTAGAAAGCTTGTTCTCAAACAGGACTCTGAAGAGCAGTTACAGTTTCATTTTGAAATACTCACTTGTTGAAGTCAGTGCAAAGTATGATACTGACTTCAGTGGAGAAGGAATTGTGGTCTTCACCCCATTTTACCGTTGTGGCATCGTGCACCTACTTCCTCTCTGTGTCAAAGGTAAAAGAGACTGCTCTACAGAAAATAATCCCACAGCTCAGAAATGGCTTAAATGCTGGGTTTGGGGGGAAAAAAAAAAAATCACCAAGCCTTAGCTACTCTGAGAAGACTGGTGATAGAATTAGTACTAAATTGGCAATTAGTTGCTGCAGAGCAGAAAAGTAATTGAATTCATCTAGATTCAAAATCCGTGTTTAAAAAGCATGTGCAAATCTGAACCTTCTTCAGTTTATTATAAAAGGTTAGCAAATAAAATGCTAAGGTAAAGAAATTACTACTTTTATTTAATTTTTTTAAACAAAGAATATGGTTAATATTTTCCACCTGTGTATGAGGGTCCTTTTCAACTTGTGTAACATGTTCTGTTGTCAGCACCCAAAGTCCAGTTCAAAGAACCAGTGTACATGGCAAATGAAAAAGATGAACAGCTGGTGGCCCTCATTTATCGAAGCGGTGAGATTAACCATAAAACCACAGTGCGTTGCTATACTCGCCAGGGTTCTGCCCAAGTTATGATGGACTACAAGGAGAAGCCAAATACAGATGATTCTGTAGTGGTGTTTCTCCTGGGTAAGCTTTTCCCATTGGAATTTGAAAATAGTGTGTTTGTCTGACAAGTAATCTGATGCTAAGTAAGAGCTAGACCTCCAGGACATTCTGGGAGTTGTTGTGCCTGTTGAGTTTCTGAGGATGAAGAGGTGGCACAGGACTATTTAACAAATAGTTTTGTGACTATGACAGTAGCACTTTCAGAAGTTTTTATGGTCAAAGTTGGACAACAACGAACTCACTAATATTGGACATCCTCTGCTGCACTTCAGGGCATAGGACTTGTTCATGAGGATAAGCAGGAATAAAATTGATGCAGTGCCTTCAGCAGGGGAGAACCAGAGCAGCAGATGCCTTGCCCCACAGCACCCTGCGGAATGCTGCAAGGGATTCTGCATAGTTCCCATTGTGGCAGAGTCATGGGACTTTTCCTTAGCAGAGGTTGAGTCAAACACAACAAAGAAATTAAGTGTGCCAGTGTCTGCTTCTGTGTTCTTGAGATTGCCTTTTCTATGGCAAGCCTGGAAAAGTGTGGGGTTTCTGTTTTGGTTTTATCCTGGTCTTTTGTTCTCCTATAAAGATAATATTGTTGTCTTGCTTCGTACCTTTCTGCAGGAGAAACTGAGAAACCCTGTGTGGTAACTCTGGAGGATGATGTAATTTATGAGGAGGAGGAGGAATCCAGATTGGTGCTTGGAGCACCAAAAAGTGATTCTACTTCTGGTGCTTCCATTGGGGATCAGAAAGAGACTGTGATCAAGATTAAGGATGAAGACGACAGTGAGTTTTGTGTTAATTGTTTATTATATATGTAGCTGCGATCAGGAAAATGGAACTCATTCCATTCAGTGTTTAGTTCAACAGTTTTCAAAGAACCCAGTATCAAATTTTTCAAACCACTGTCAAGTATTTTATTTTTATGTTTTGAATTTGCAGCCTTTCGATCTATTCTGAATGCACCACTGACTGCTCTACCTTTTATGAGATAATGGGAAGAGAAATTCTTTTCATTTCCATTCCATTTATTGCTCTGTATATGTGGCTTTGATAAGAGTATCATAAATTTGACTAAGTTGAAAGAATCATAGATGCCTTGAGTCAAGTTTTTCCAAGAAAGTTCACAAAACTTTCAGGAATATAATAGGGACTTTTATGTACAGATTGTGTATCTGTAAATGCTAAATTACATGTGAAAAAAAAAAAAAAAAAAAGAAACCTCAAACCAACCAAAACACACACACACAAAACCCCCAAAAAACAACCCCAAAACAAACAAAACCCCCCCCCACAAACCAAAAAACAAAAAAACACCATAATTGATAATGCTGTAAAATTGTAAAATGGACTCCTTAGAAGTTGTGGAGAGTCATTTAAGAAAATCAGATTTACTTCATACTTGTGACAAGGCATTAGAATAAATAAGTATAAAAGTAACTACTTTCTCCAAATGCTAAACATATATACTCGAGATTCCACTAAAGCAAGCACCAAGAGACCAGGTATTCTCCTATTAATAAAAGATACAAAATACTATCTGAATTCCAGCTTCCAAAATATTTCATTTCAACCATTCCAGATAGCAATCAATAAACCAAATAAATTAATAGCCAGAAAATTGCTTTGAATTTTCAGGTTTGTTATAACCTTCTCATTTCCTTTGGATTATCCACTCTCTGTCTATGTAAGGTATTTGCATTTGGTCTAGTTGACATGAGTAATTTTTTTTTTAATGACAGATTTTTGTTGTGTGGTTTTTTGTTTGTTTTTTTTTCTCTTTTAGAGCCAGTGATTAAATTCTCTGAAATAAAACACAGCATTCAGGAGCCTCAAGAACCTGGAGAAATTGCACTAGTAAGAATCCATGTTCTGCGCCTCGGCGACAGCTCCAAAGTACCCGTTGTCAGGGTGCACACCAAGGATGGCTCGGCCGCCTGAGGGGAAGACTACAATCCAATGTCAGAAGGTGAGGGCTTCGTTGGGTGTGGGGGTGGGAAAATTAGTTTGGGAAGTGCCTTCCTGCAAATGAATACTGGACAGGGAGCTGAATTCTGACTTCCATAACCAAATGGTAAGTACTGTACTTGAGTTCCTGCTTCACTTCATGTATTTTGGAATGGGAGATTCGGGTGTTGTCTGGTTTTGTTTTTCTCCAAGTTAATTGTGGGACCCACAAGGGACTGTATTAGAGGTGAGATCCCATTTGCTTTGAATTTCTTAACCTGGAATGCAAACTCTGAGTTTCTTCATAAGAATGAAAGCTCAGCCGAGTTGTGTGTTTGAGCAGAATATGGTTCTTGAGCTTTGCCTTCAGGTCCCCTGAGGTGGCAGAGAGTTGGGATATTGTTACTGTAGACAGCTTAAGATGATACAGGAACATGCTCAAATTCCTGGTTCTGCTGTTTTAAGGCAATTCTCAAGATTTATTCTGCTTTCATCATCCTGCAGTATGGAAGAGAGATCTGGCCTAAGCACTTACAGTAAGGAGTTGCCAGTGGTGGGGCACCCAGATCCCCCATCTGCCAGGAAAGAGTTCAACCCTCAAGGTTACAGACCCATTTTCTTTTTCTGTGACCCCCTGCATTTCAATTTGTTTTCCTCATAGTGACATGGTTTTGATGGAGTGTCACCCTCACAGGAACAGTTTATAATTCAGTGGTTATGCTAACTCCCTAGGGGAGTAATTCTTCTATAGTGTCTCCTGGGGAGGTATGACCTTGAGTACAATTAGAGTAAAAGGAACACGCGAGGTGTCTCGTTTCTGGAGTATACATGCTTTTGACTGGGCTGGTGTCAGAAAAATGGGTACCACTTCCTTCTGACTTTTAGCAAGAAATAACAATTCGCACTTGGTTTCTGGAGGAAGGACCACACATGTCTATTTCTAATAGACCATTCTTGTCTTGGGATTTCACGTAGATGGACATGTCTCCTGAAGACCTAATACCAAGTATGTTGACTTTTCATCTCAAAGTGCGGGTGTTTTGGATCTTGCTTAAACATGCACTGCAAAAGGAGCCTGAAGCAGTATCTGACCTGGTATAATGATGTATCTGGGACCATTCCTTGGCAGGCAGATCCACTGTTGAACTTTCTTTTCCACTGAAGCAGGATCTCGGCATGCCAACTGCCTCCCTGGCCCACACTAATTCTGAACCATGTCCAGTAATTGTTTGGAAGAAAGCTAGTTGGCTTGGTGGAAAATCAAGTCAGCATATTATGTTTTGATATTATTTAAAGTCTTCCATCAAGTTATCAATATCAACTTGTATTTATTTTTTCTGTCCAGCAAAAGAGGGTTAGTTTTACTTGGCCATTGTGCTGAAGAACAGATGCTAACGGCTCAGTCTACTATTACATTTTACTTAGAGCAAAAACATGTTATTGCAACAGAATACGTTACTTGAACACAACTGATGAACAAAGCACTTATTTGGTTCTTGATTTTTGCATTAATTTTTTGCGGATTTTTTAAATCAGCTATTGAATTCAGAGAAGGAGAAATGGAGCATTTTGTTGAAGTAGGGATTCTGTATGGTGGCATAAGAGAAATGAGAGAAACATTTACTCTCCACCTGAAGGCTGATGAAATCATGGGGGCAGAGACACAGGCAACCACTGTTGACAACAAAAGTTGCCATTTGTAATGATATTTTTTTTTTTTATTTGTATAAAAATATCTAAAAACCCATGCCCTCACAGCATGCATGACAGCCTGGTATTTATGAGCTCCTGTGGCTTGTTTGGTACATACCTGTCTAAATACTGCTATAAATTAGCTGCAAATCCCCACACTTGAAACAAAATCTAGAAGTGCTGAACCACAAATTTTACATGTGACCCACAATATGCTTCACAGAGAGTTTGGCAGTGGAGAGCTCTCTTGTTCTTTCCAAGTTACCAGTATACATCTCGTGGAACTACAGTGCACTGTATGCATTGTAGAAGCCTGTTCTGACTTCTCCCATTACAGACAGTGAAAAGCATCAAAAGATTTAGAAATATTTAAAAAAAAAAAAAAAAAAAAGGAAAGCAAGGAGCTGTGATTGGCAGTTGTTGTTTGTATTAATAGTGTCTCTGGCTGCTGCCAGACCCAGTACAATGGAGAGACTGCATTGGTCCCTCTCTAAACGTGTGGAGAGCCGTGGCAGCAGCAGCTGCAGCCATGCTGTGGTGCTCTGATCAGTGCTCTGCATCACTTCATGTGCTCAAGTACAGCTCCGTGAGGCCTTCTCACACATTCCCATGGTAGGAGGTCTGTGGCCAGGGAGGAAGGCACAAATGGGGACAGATGGACATAGATTCATCTCCCTTTTCTTCCTTTATTTTGATGAAGCAGAGGAGAACACAGCAGGTGCTAGAGCTACTACAGTTCTGAAGAGCACTGCCTGCCATTTTGGGCTATATTTAAGATCTAATTTGACTCAAACACTAGCAACTTCTTATTTCAATTTCAGTAAATTACTATGTGCAAAGAAACTATGGCCCTGGGATCCATTACATCATGTATATTACACCTTGATAAATTTGTAGGCCACTATTTTGAAAACAGAGACCCTGAAGTTAACACGCAGTCTTCCTACTTAAGTTGGTAAAAGCCTAAGCTGGCTGTCAAGTGAGATCAAACTGATGTGTAGGCTGAAGCTACTGCATGGTCTCTGGACATAGTTTAGGAGAGTCTGGGGGGCTGGTTTTGTATTTTGTTTGTGGCAAGGTTTTGTGGGAGAAGGGGGGTGGATGAGCCAGGAGTGAAGCTGAGCATGCGAAATGGGGAGGAAAGGCGTTGTTGTAATGTTTGTCTTTGTTTCTTTCTACCTAAATCTACTTTAATTGGCAGTAAATTCAATTCATTTTCGCCAAGTTAAGTGTGTTTTGCCTGCTAGAGTAATTGGTAAGCAATCTCTCTGTCTTCAGCTGGACCCACAAGCTTTCTCATCCTGTTTCATCCTCCTGCCATGCTGAAGATGGGGAGTGAGTCAGCAGCTGGGTGGGTGTGTTTGACTGTTGAACAAGACCTTTTTTTAGAATATTTTTCCCTTTTCCTAGTGTTTGGGAAATTAATTCTTCCTTAATTTTTAGCTAGTTGCTGATGAACAGGTTTTAAGTGAAAAGACTGTAAAAAACCCTGAGGAGGATGTCTTCTTTAATACAAGTCACTATTATATCAAACAATTCTGGGTAAAACCAGAATGAGCTTGCTGGCAGAAATTAAGTTGCAGGCGCTACCTTTCCTTCTATTCCTTATTTTCAGCAGTACATGTAACCTTTTGTCTCTCCCAGCTCAGGTGAGTAAAGCCACTGTGTACATTGAAGAAATGGACAGTGTTGCAGATGTGACATTTCCAGCTGTGCCCCAGGTTGTCTCACTTCTGACGTGTGATGATACTGCTAAAAGCAAAGAGAATCTGCACCCTCCAACTGGCTATCCTGTTGTCTGTGTAATGGTAAGGCCTGTTTCTGCATGCTGTTGACCAGCTTACTCATTCCATATTCTGGAACTTGTAAGAAAAGTGAAAAAGTATTCAATTCTGGAAAAAGGACAACTAAAAGCAGCAGGCTGTTACTGTGTCAGTGGTACTTGCCTAGGTCTTTCTGCTGACCTAAATCAGAGAACGAGAGCTTCCAAGAGAAGGGTCACTAACACCCCTAACCTGTGACAGATGTTTCTGCAGTGACTGTTTCTTGCTGACCTAAATGTGGGTTTGATACTGGGCTGTGCTATCAAATTAATAACCAGTTCCAGGGGATGACTGGGACACACGGAATTGGGGCCAGAAAAATAGCATTTTCTAAATCCAAAGCTGAGCAGGCAGGAAGCTGAGGACGAGCTACGTGTTGCCCAAACAAGGGCTGTGGCTGGGGCCTACAGAGCTTTCCAGAAACTGTTTGTATCCTGGGCTTTGCGAGCAGAGCTGTGCCATGAGCAGCTGAGCAGCGGATTTACCAAACTTGACTGGACAGCCTCGGGTATCAGCCATCTGTCCCATCTGCAGGAGGCGGCTCTCCCAGGCAGAGCTGGCAGAGGGACATGTACTCTGTGCCTGCTGCTCCTATGCCAGGTCAGGTGTCTTAAACTGTTGATCGAGGATGATCTTGAGAAGAAAAAAAATGCTGAATTTTGCACTAGCAAAAGGCACACATGCATCTTCACTCCTGCTGCTGTTGGAGCAGCAACAGACTGCTGGGGAGAGTGCAGTTGTAACTTGGCAGCTCTTTGCCAGGGATGTATGAATTTGGGCCATTCATTTAACATTTCTAGCATTTCTAATATATTAGAGTGGTTTCAGCTGGGATTTTTCAAACAAGGGTGTCTGAATTTGGGAGAACTGACTTTGATGCTGTCAAATAAGTGTTCAGTTTTTGGAGTTAGCACTAGTATTTTCCGGGTTTGCATGGTCAGAGGTGACACGTGAATCGTAACACCAATTCACTACTATCTGGGGGTTGATTTTTTTTTATTTGTTTGTTCTTGTTTTCAGTTTAAAAAGCCCCGTGGCATTCGTTCATGTCCCCTCAATTAAGGGGAAAACAGTGTGCTTGCATAAAGGTCTTATATCTCTGATACAGTTTTAGTAACGAGCACGGTGCTGTTAGAAAAATGCTTAACAGTTTGCTTGCGTGGGGGCAGATGTAGGTAAGAACAGATAAGCTCCTTTACTCGGTGTAAGTGCCAACCCATAGGCACGCAATCCCAAGTATGCAGACTATGACAAAACCAGATCCATCTGCACCACGGAAAACATCAATGATACTCTGACCCTGTGCCGCTGGCTCGTCGGTGCTCTGAGCGGGAGTGATGGTGTCACCAGCCCCATGAGAGAAGTGGACTCCAACACTTTTTTTTACCAGCACCAAATCCATCTCCTTGGACTCTATCTACTTCCAGGCAGGCTCCAGGCTTCAGTGTGCAGCTCGAGCTGTGAATGCCAAAGGTGATGCAGGTCTGGAGCTGCTAAGTCCAATTTATACAGTAAACAGAGAGGAAGGCAAGTTGCTACTGACGGGAATTAGGTAGCCTTTCTTGGGAAAAGATGAGGTAGTGTTTGCAGCTGGTGGAGGTCTGCTGTGGGGTGTTTTGTTTTAGGGCGGTAGTGCTCATATGTTAATTTTTTTTCATACACATACAGGACTGTTGCTAGTGAAAGGCAAAAGCATCTTGTAATTGTCTCATCAGCTCTAGTATTTTAAGAGTTTGCCCCCATTGTGGTCATGTGTAAATGAATGTGGGTGTGTGGTGATAATGATTTTTTTACACCTAACTTGACTAGTGACTAGAGCAGAATTAGACTTCCCCAGTCTCGGGTTCTTTGCTTTTCTCAAGCAAACATATTTCAAATACACCTTTATTTCCATGTGTTTTTAGTTTAAACGCCACAGCTACTGACACTGAGAGCAGATTGCTAGGTGTATTTAATTTTATGTTGTCTAAAGACATTCAGACTACAGACAGTCAAAATACAGGGTTGGAAAAGGGTGGGGGCATGAAATCCACGTGGAAATTCAGATATTACAGCATAGCATGCATAACTGCTGAGAACTTAGGCTAAGCCTCAGAAGGTAAGGGGTCATCCTGCTTCTGGGTTTAGATCACATCCCTCAGGTTTCTTAACTGCGATCTGTATCTAGATGTGTATGTCTAATCTGTTGCGTTTTCTCAGAAATTCAGGTGAGGAAAATGCAACTTGTTGCTCAGTTATTGACTGTAACAGTGACTTGGAGGTTACTTTAAAGTCCCATTCTGCCCAAATTAAAGCATAGTCTGACTTTACTGCATCTTGGGATTCACAGGTCCAAAATATTGGGTGTTAGGTGGTGACTCTATCTTTTGGAGCAAGGTGTTTCATTTAGGTGCTATAATGAAATACTCACTGGGTGAGAGAAGCACTAGCTCACCGACTATGCAAGAGGGCCATGCTGTGCTTCCTCAGCTCTCTGGTTTGTGCAGTTCTGTCCTCCTCCATCTCCTCTGCTACAGGAATTCTTCACCTCTATCTCTTCTAGCTGCAGCGCAAAACCCCCAGGTAGGACTGAACTATGTGGGAAGAACTGAAACAGTTTTGTGTTACCAGGGTGTTAGTAAAGGTCTTGTAGTGGCAGTGGCCTGTCATCAAGACAAGAGGATTGTGGGTAGAGGCAGTATTTTTTGTGAAGATCACAAGTTGGGGAAGGAAGGGAAGCTTTTAGGCATGTAACGTGGACTGAAATCCGTCAAGGTTTTAGGCAGTTGTGGTCATGCTCAGTGGCTGAAAAGTAGCTCCCTTGGGACTTTCCAGCATTGGGAAGTTAGGCAGTAGCCTGTGAAGTTTTCAGGGTTCCCTGAGGCTCTGCAGTGTTAGATTTTATAGGTCTAAACTGGCCGTTATGCGCCAGTTATAGCTCCTTTGTGGACTCACCGCTATGTTCCTGAAGTGCCAGGTCTTTGTGTAATGTAATTTAATTTAAACAATCTTTGCCTCAGTCATAGACAGAAAAAGAACGAACCTGAAATATCTCTCCAGAACTCTGGACTCTGCAGAACAGCACAAGCTGCCCCTGTGTATTTCAGCTGTTGTCTGCACAATGTTGGCTCCCCTCGGGCAGCCTGTTTTTTGTGGCAAGAGCTCAGGAGTGGTCGTGACCCACCCTGCCCTTCACCTCAGTAAGTGACGGCTGCCAAGGTAAATGCTGATGTAAAGCTGCCATCTCCCCATTTCTAGGGAGGAAGAACAAATCCTTATCAGGAAGGGGCTGGGTTCCTCAGCCACTGCTGCCATGGAGGATTTCCATACTACTGCCCCTGTCTCTCTGGAAAAGGACCTCTGGGCCCTCGGGGTTAGGCCAGGCAGCATGGGCAGAGCTGTGAGGAACTCCCTAATTAGCGTGTCAATGTTTCTGCATTTTTCTGACCTAGCTTTATGAACAGACATGGCCAAGCTGCTTAATGCAGATATGACACAGTTTAGCAGGCATCTCACAAACCTGTACTTCCCCTTCGCTCAGGTCTTTGCCAGCCTCGCAGCCCAGGAGCAGTAGGAGCAGAACCTTTCTCAGCTAAAATTCGCTACATGGGTCCAGATGCTCCTGACCATCCCAATCTGATCCGACCAACAGTCACAGTGCCCCATGTGGCTGGTAAGCATCAAGTGCTGAGAGTAAACACTTAACACACGCTGCTTTGGACTTCTCTCCCACAGGTTTGTCTCCACAGTTGTTGGCTGCATTGTGGCAGAACCACGTGTAATCCATGTTTAATGAACAACTTGCCAATTGCAAGGCTAATGTATAGATGAAACATTGTGCATCCTTAGCTCCTATGTTTCTGGACTCCAGCTATAAAAATATGTTCACAAGCAGTTAATTAATGCTTCATTTGCTCTTTTCCATTCAGGATGTTAATGGGTCATGTGACATTCATGTTTTAGGAATGCTGCCAGTTATCTCCACGCGCCCCTTATCCAACTTTGAGCTAACGCTTAGCCCAGATGGCACTCGTGTGGGACACCACAAGTGCTCCAACCTACTGGACTATAATGAGATCCAGACCAAACATGGGTTTATTACAGAGGAAACTAAGAACCCCAAAGTGATCGGAGAAATGTCACCTTACCAGTACAGCAGCGCTCTGCGATCTGCCAAAACCTTGCGTTTCTACCAGAACCTCAACCTTGAGACTTGCCGTTGGGAGTTCAACAGTTACTACGACATGTCTGAGCTGCTGACGGACCGCAGTGGCTCCATCAACATGGATGGGCAGGTATGTGGCACAGAAGCACCTTCCTCTCTCAGCAGGAGGCTTTGGAAGCACAAGTCCAACAGGAAGCCTTACTCTAAGGGTTGCGTGAGAAAGGATTTTGTCACTGTGCAGGCAATTTGATACGTGTTCCCTTAGCACCAGTGTTTTCGGAAGCGCAGATTTGTTCCTATGCACTGTATTTCTGTGCACTGCCATCCTTCACCTTCCCAGTAATTGAGCACAGCCTACTGCATTGCTGTTGCTCCTAGTCTGGATTTTAGAAACTCTTGCTTTTTTGACTAAAAGCACTTTACCAAACTCTGTGTGTGCCTGTGCTGTCACTCAAAGCCCATGTAGCAGCATATTCAAAGAGGCTACAATTTTATTGCCTTATAGAAGTAAACCATATGTGTAAAGTATGCTATTGACCTGGGAAGTGTATTCTAAGGCTGCAGACAAAAAATGCTTTTTTACAAACTCAAAATACTCTCTTAATTAGAAGCTCTAATTTAGGTTACAGTATTCGGGCTTTAGGTAGAGCTGTCAAGTAGGTGAGACTTTATAAGCAGGAGCTTGGCTGATAAGGAACAAACAAACAAAGTTTACCCAGTGTATGATTCTTTTTCCACATAATTTTCCTGAGTAAAACAGGCCATTGTTCCAGGTCTTTGATGTGAATTACACCAACGTCCATCACAGAGCAGGGGCACAGTGGCTCCCCTGTGCAGGGGGCTTGGCAGCACGTTGCATTTACCTGGAAGATAACCCAGAGCACAGGTGACCTACAGCAATTGCGCCTATGTTTCAAGAAATTCCAGGGGCTTGTAGAGCAGCATCAGTGCTGACTCCACCTGGAATCAGCCTTGGCTCAGCAGCTTGATGCTTTCCCATTCTGTAGGTGCTCAGCTGTTACCATTTCTATTGATACTCAGTGGTCAAAGAAAATTTATTTACTAATTATCTGCTTGGCCACCCATTCTGGTTGCTTGTTGGTTGCCTGGTGGTCAGACTCAGACCATAGATTTAAATTGCAGTGTTTCTGGGTGCCAAATCTATAGAATTCGATCTATTGTAAAGGTAAGTGTTACTTACAGGACTCATTTCTAAGTTTGTGTTTGATTTCTGAATGCCTAGGGACTCTGGATATTCTGGTCTGGAATTTTAATTCAGGCCACCTTCAATTTCTGTGGAGTTTGTTTTGAAGGCTTTTTTTTTTTTTTTTTTTTTTTCATTCCAAAGTAAAGCAAAATCTCAGATGGTCCTTATTTTGGAGAGGTACGAACGAGAGGTTATGTTAAACTGGCAAAAATTTGGGAATAGTGTTAAGTGAGGTGGTTTGCAGGACCTGAAATAATAGTGATGTCAGTAACAGATGAAAAATGTTTCTGTGCAGGTTTTTTCCGCTTAGATTTAGGCAGTGCAGGTCATGAGAATGCAAGTCTGTGACAGTAATTTTTTTCAGGTTGCATGCTGTAACCTGGTACCTCAATGTTTTCCAGGTCTTAAATCTGGTGCAGTCAGGTGCCTCTCCATGTCTCCTAAGTCTTCCACTCCCCTGCTGCCATTGGTGGCTGGCAACATTTTGATTTGCAGTCCGACCTGAGGCTCACCTTTGTGTACAACACGGCTATCCTGTGGAAAGACGGGGTAGGCAGCCCTCCTGAATCGGAGCTCCAAGGTGAGCTGTTTCTGACGCTGGTATTTCTAAACTCCATCCTATTCAACGTTCTGGTGACGGGAGACGTGTGGTCAATAACTTAATGCCTTTTAGCCTTGAGGATCTCAAAAGCGGTAACAGGATGCTGACTCCCTCAATTAAAACACCCACCCAAAGGACAATGATGTTTGGTTTTTAATGCCGCATGTTAACTAAACTAGATGTCTGGAATCTTCCCTCAATTGCATGCTGCTTTTAATCTATAAAATATGAGATAAATTATTGCACAGACAGATACTAAAGCAGATGTTCTTATAGAGAGAGAGGCTCCAGTGACTCCAGTGCTGAATTGGTACACAGTTACAGGGCAATGGAAGCACTTTCATAGCCCTGTGCCAAGAAAGTGCCTGCAAAAGGACTTACTGGAGTGAGCAGCCTTGGTGTCTGTGTGACAAGAAGTCCCAGACTCATCCTTCCTCCTGCCTGCACTCTGTCGTATCGGCATATGTGGATCGTCTTATGTCAGCAAAAGGGAGGAAAAAAAAAATCTGCCTTCATGGATTGAAGCATTAGCTAAATGAATGCGTTTCTTTTGAAGTTGGTGGGTTGGGAGATGGGTCTCAAAACAATCTGTGACAGGATTTAGTATCTGTGAAGAACACCAGGATTTAATATCTGTGAAGAACACCAGGATTTAGGTAAAATGTTTCAGATCTTCTGATGCAGAAAATATGTGAAGAACCTTCCTTTAAAAACACACTCGGAAAATGGTGGCAGTAAAATCGTTGCCGTTCTCCTCCCCAGGCTCCCTCTATCCCACAAGTATGCGTATCAGTGATGAAGGGTGACTAGTGGTGAACTTCCAAACGGAGATTCGATTCTGGGGCCAGCTGGTGATGTCCCACCCAGGTGTGTACCCGGCCTGTCCACCTCTGCCAGCCAGAGTGTCTGTAGTGCTGTCTACCTGGCAGAGGAGAAAGGTATCACACTAAAGGGTCTGTCTCAGTGCAGAAGGGATGAATAAGTAACCGAGACGCTTCCTTTTCTGGGGTGTAAATTAATTTCCTCCTATTCTCTTACTCCTTTGCTTTTGTGTGCTGTTTTTATACCATGTCAGGCATCAGTATTAATTATGGCAAATTATAATTTGGCTTTTATTCTTTCAGGAACATCTCTGGCGTCAGTGGTGATGTCTGCTGACCACCCGGGCCTCACATTTACGCTCAGGCTGTTATGAAGCGAGTTGACCTTCCACCAGCTGTGCAGCAGTGGAGTTTTATCTCTGATTTGCTGTGAGTTTGCATTCAGACTCGAATTTAGGGAAGCAAAGGGAATGCCAGTTTTGAACATCCTTTCTGTGCAGCTGTCAGCACTGTAAGATCTGTAACATCAACTCATTTGGATGCAGTCAGGTATTTCATTACACGCTGCACAGTCCAAACTCCATAGTGTCCCTGGTGCTTGAGTCCAGAGGCCTGAACCCCTGCTCCTCCCACCAGCGCTAGCAGGCACCATTCATGAAGAAGTATTTGCCTTAACGTTATCTCCCTTGGCGTTGCCAGGAAGCTGTGATCCAGGAGTTGATGCTGCTGTTCTGAGAAGCTGGATTTTTCCCCACATGCGGCAAAGCTGCTTAGCTCCTGCTGAGCTCTGGCATCAGCGGGAACTACTGCGGCCCCAAAGCCTGTGGCTCTGATAGGGCAGAAGAGGCTTGCTTAAAAGTATCTTGCTCCTGTGAGAGGGACACAGCCCAGGTACTCGGCTCTCACTGAGCTGGCTGGAAAGGAGCTATTTCAATTGCTAAAATTATGGCAAAAATCATCTTATCTTCAGAGAGATTTAGTATGTGAGATTTGGACATAGACCAACCGCAGAAGGTCAGTCCGTCAAAGGCCTGATAGTAGGTATTCTGTATTAGTCCCTGTTTTACAGAGAAGTAGAGGAGAGCCAGCACGTGTCCGTGCCTTGCCTACGCTGCTGAAGCGCGCTGGCAGTGTTGGTGCACACGCCTCCTGTGTGAGGTGAAGCACCGTGACCGTAAACGGCAATGTCCAAGTCTGAATGTGCTTAGGGTGCTGCTGGGAATTCAGCTTGGCCTCAGGGGCAATGTGAGCTGAAAAAGCGCTTGTTCAGGGACTGTGGAAAAAAGCTCGTTTCTCTGATCTTTTCCCAGGCGCGAGATTACTCAGGTACTTACACTGTGAAATTCATCGCTTGCACTGCCGTGCCTGCTCAGCACTACGCTCTCCCTGTCACCTGCAACCCACGGGACCCAATTGTGTTTGATACGGACATCAGGTTCCAGCACGTACACCGTTTTACTTAGGACTGACACATTTTTCCATGAAGCCTTATGAGCAAAACCAGCCAAAAGCAAATTTAGGCTGAAAGGCAGGTATTCTGTAACCACTGAAAAAGATGTTCTGGCATAGGTCATCCAGTACCAGCTGTCAAGAGAAAAACATGGAGTATTTCAGATGGCTTCCATTTTATGGTGCTTGTAGATTGCTCTAGATCTCCTCAGGTGAGATAAAATCAAACTAAATGATTTTTTTTCCAGTAACTAAAATCTTTCCCATTTATTTACCTCATAGTCCAGCCTCTTCCCAAGTACTTCGCTGCTTTTTCTCAGGAAGGTGAGGGCTGAAGGGGGAAGGAATTTTAGTTCTAAGTGAGATCGTTTTCACAAGTAACTTGCAGTCCTGAGGTTGATTTTTAAAACTGAGAAGCAATGTAATAGAATTGTATCCAGAGGGTCTTTTTCTCATGCAGTGGGAAACACTTCATTCATAGTTAGTGTGGCTTTGTGACAATTTTCCTATATGTATTAAAGAAAATTAAAAAAAAAAAAAAAAAAAAAGCAGTGCACAAAGTTACTAAGCAGTAAGTTACTATTGTAGACTGTTACAAAGACCAGGTGTTCTGTTGCAGTTAGCTTGAGGAATGAGTTAGCATTTGGAGGCCAAGGACTCTAAATCTGAGACTTCTAGTGAACATACCAAACATTTAAAAACCCATTTAGTATAACATTGCATCCTTCAGCCAATACATAAAAAATTATCTGATTCCCCACCCCTCCCTTCAAAGTTCTCGATACCTCAGAGGCCTTGTCAGTAAGTGTCAGGGTTCAGCCCTTTGGGGCATTAGAGCTGCTCTTTACCCTTCTGCTTCCTCATGTGGTTGCGTGGCACGTGAGGCAAGTCTGGAGGTACGTCTGTGTTACAGGCGGATTTACTGGACGTCTCAGTCTTGTTTGCGCAAAACAGTTGGTGTTGAAATGTTATTTTAATTCAAAGAATCTGCTTCAGGACTAGTCTTCATGCTGCCACCTTGTAAAGCAGGAAATGAATGCTACACAGGTAATGGAAAATGATTTGATGAGGAAGGAAATAACCAGAGTTGTGGCATTTGCATATTAAGTTAACTTTACGCTTCTGTCTTTATAATCACACCTTATAACTGTTCCCCCTAGATGTTTATTGTGATCAACAAGATGAAGTAGTGACGTGAGGTAGTTCAGTTCTTGACCTTATTTCTGTGTTGGAGAGCCATTTGCCTCGCGTTCCCTTCTGCATCTCCCTGGCATTACACCTGTGGCGGGTCTCGCAGCACTCCAGAGTGCTGGGTTCACGGGGCAGGCGCACACCGGGGGCCTGGGGCCAGCTCCCTCCATCCAAACGTGCTGGAGCTCCTGCAGCACGAGGTGTTTGCGGCGGGGAGGGCAGCAAGGCGGTGACTGAGAGCGAGCCGGGGCAGATGAGGTTTCCCATCGTGTGCTTGTTGGTTTGAATATGTGGATTGTTGTTCAGAGTAGGGGAAAGTTGTTGAGCTAGGTTCTGGTCATGATCTAGTTTTATTGGCCTTTTGCCCACAGCCCTGTTCTCCCAGTAACTTTTATAAGTGTCACTGGAAAGATACATTGCTGTCCTGTGTCTGAGGAAACAGGTGTCTTTCGCTGCTTTACTTGGCCATGTTGAAATAAAGCACTCCCGTTGTGTATTTTAATGGGTGGTGATGAGAAGCACAACAGAAGGTGTGTGTATGTATGTAGGGAGGGACATTTATAAACGCTCTGTAGTGCCGAAAGGTTTGATCAGCACATCACTACTATGGCAATGGGATACAATGGTCATTGTAAAGCTACAACCACGGCCTTTTTTTGACCATTTAATTTTGCTTTTCCCCACAGGTCAGTGACCCAGTGGCAGCAGAGTTCAGCCTAAATACCCAAACGTTCCTGCTGTCCAAAAAGGAGCTTTGGATATCTGATGGATCAATGGGATTTGGAGAAGGAGCTGATGTAGCCTTTACCAAAAGTAAAAAAATAAATTGTACATTCAGCATATTATGAAAGCTAAACCAGAACCACTTTTAACAGGAGCTAAATATGTATTTTACTAGTTTTATAATCCATACATCATCTATGTATTTCCACTGCGGAAAAGTAGAATACAGAAGCACTAAACCATGATGTAATTTAGTGTAATTGAAATGGGCTTTGGTTCTGTTTATGGGCTCTGAGAGGAAAAGCATTCCAAAGGTAGGTGCAGAGTTTAGGTGCATATATCTGAAACCGCAGTTCTGAAAACTCTTGCTCAGTTACTGCGTAATCACATATTCCCCTCGCTCTGGTTGTTTTGCTTTGAAGCTGCCCACCCTAGAACTTTTTGCCTCATTTTGAGGGGGCAAAGTAATCTTAGTGCTTAGGTTATTCTAGTCAGAAATGCAGGAATTGTGCACCTGAGGCTCTTTGACTTGATTGTGCAGCTGTTCTCAATTGCAGACTGGGTGCACAGTAACTGCATCTGGCTTCAGCCAAGCTGCTCAGACTCATATTCTAGATTCCACCCCCCCCCCAGTTCTGTGCCCAGGTGCTCTCACAGGCTGTACTCACTCACTGACTAGAGCTGTTACCAGGTTCTGAGGAAACTCCTGGTAACGGCAGTATTGGACCATAAATAATTTTGGTTTTAATTGTTCCCTTACTTGGGTTACGAGTCTGAAACCCAAATGTTCTGTTAAGAACTTCATTTTGCTTGATATAATGCTCCCAGGTTGGGTAGTTTCTTATATGTGAATATGGGTTGCCCCCTAGTGAAGAGAAGGTAAAAGCTTGCTTATAAAAGAGGTGCACTGTGAGAACCACGGGTCAGCATGAATGGTAACAGGAAATAAGACTAAAGCCCCTGATAAATTAGTAGTAACAGTCATGGAAGGTTCTGTCTTCAGGGAAAGACAGTGCGAAGGGAAATAGACTTAAAGCTAGATGATTCCTTTCCTGGGACATTTAACAGCAATGGTTTAGTAATAACTTGATTTAATAATTTTAATTTGACTGGTATAATGTAAAATGCATTAATCTGTTCTACTAGGATCTGAAATCTATGGCCAAGTGATGGTAGACCCAGTTCAGAATCTCAGTGACTCCTTCAGCTGCACCATTGAGAAGGTGTTCCTTTGCGCTGGTGCCGATGGGTACGTGCCCAAGTACTGCCCAGGCAGTCAGGAATATGGCTGTCTGGCTGACTCACCCTCCCTCTTGTACAGATTCAAGATCCTGGTACGTAAACAAAGAGGTATGGTAGTGTGCATTTTTAGATCCCTGATTTCCATGTGAATCTGGAAATACTAAACTTACTCTCTTTAGGATAAAGCTCAACCTGAGACACAAGCAAGAGCCTTTGGAAACCTGGAGTTTCATGCTACATTAGCAGCTGATCGTGCTTTTCCTCTGGTAAAACAGCCTGGTTCTGATGGTTTCAGCTTGTCATCTGCTCCTCTCTTCCAGGTAAGTTGTCTGGTAAGTGTAGCGCAGAAATGTTCTTCCATGGTAAGAGAGGACTGAGGTGGAGAGCAGAGCCTGCAGGCCATCACGGGCACAGCGGTAGTCAGTGGCAGACTTCTGGCTTCAGCAACCCCTTTACGTTGTTCCCTCTCCCTAACAGTGTGGAAGCAATGACAGCATCGCTCTGTAACGCTGCCCTACGCTTCTGCCGCCTTGCTGGGAGTGCTGACCTGCGCGTCTGTGACTGGGAGCGGAAGTCATGGGTTTAACTTACTGGGGGGCCTTTTTACACAGGAGAAAACAAGAAATTAGACTTGATTTTCTTGCAACTAGGGAAAAAAAAAAGGTAATTGGTTTGTACACAATATGAACTAAAAAAACCTGAACTATGCTTCCTTCTTGAAGTCCGATTAATTTAAATTCCTGAAGTCTTTATTTGATCTCCTGGAGTGGGGTGGTTCTTGCCTAAATTAAGACTAGTGCTTTGTTAGAGAAAAGCAGTAGCATTTCTACATTGAATACTAGAAAGAAACAGGCTCTATCATAACATGGTTTATCTGACCTACTTAAGCAGTCTGCATTAAGAAAAAATTCATCCTATCTCTGAGTGCCTATTTCTGCTGTTGACTTTAATTAGGCAGATTTGGCAGCAAACTTGGGACATCTGTCTGGGTGAATCTGATGCTTGGCGTTTCCAGTTTATAGTAAATGTGTGTGGCAGGTGGGGCTGGATGTGTGTGTGTGTTCTGGTTTTGTGTTTTTTTTAAGGTGGCAGCTGGCCGAGAATGGTACATTCACACGATTTACACGGTCCGATCGACGGAAAATGCACGCAGGCGCAATGGTAGAAGAAGCCTTGGCTCCCACCACGTGTTGTCCTCTGCTGTCAGCACCACAGCCTTTAAACACAGCAGAAGAGCCAACCCAGACGCCCCGGTCTTCATGCAAGGTATTGGAACAGAAAAAAAACAGGGACAGGAATATTCAGCATATTGCACTTGATGTTCTGTCGAAGCTGTCATTGTCCAGAATGACGTATTCCCAGCTGGCGCGCCGTGTCACGGGCCAGTTCTGGAAATGGCAAGCAGAGGCTCTGGAAAAGCAGTATTGTACCCGTTGCTGGAGGCTTGGCAGGACTGCTGGTTCTGACCTGAGCTGCGGCCCTAACTCTTCTGGTGAAGCGGAGGAAACACTCTTCTGCTGGGAAAAGCAACGCACTGGTCAGCCGCTCTGGCAGCAGTGAAACAGGACTCAGCAGCAGCGACAGTTCTGAGGTTGAGCCAGTTGCTTGGCTTTTCATGCGTAATTTCACCAGAAAGCAGACTCTCTAGTCTAGCTCTTGGCCAACTCCTTTGCGCATACAATTGGCTGCTCCCGTTCTAATGCTGGTTCAATTCTTTGTAATGGGCAGCTGTTCCTGACAGGGCTGGCACACTCACACATCTGTGAGTGACTGCCTTCTAGAATTCAAACTAGTACACCAGGAACAGGAGTTGATGCTTTTTTTCTCCTTTAAACCTAGTTTTCCTTTTAGCGTTTTGAATATGCAGCTGTAAACACACCTTGTCTCCACCATGGAAGGCTGGTCCTTAGGAGGAGGCTGGTTCTGATCACATGTACAGTATCTGGCTTTCGTAGAATGGGTTTGGGTTGTTGTGGGGTGGGTTGGTGTTTAGTAATTAGCACTGGAGAGGGAAGAAGGTGGTAGTAGTACTAGAATGGAAGCTAAATCGTAGATGACAGTGTTCTTTTAAATGACAATACCACCAGCTTTGTCTCAAATTTTAATGAGGACCTCAGACATAAGGACAGCAGTGGGAGACTCACCCAGGTAAGGCTGCAATTGCAATTACCTGTAAGGAAAGCATGACGTGATCAATGAGAATTAGAACAATACTGTAAAGCCACACTAGCAAGATAGTTATGGTAATGCTTAGGTACTAGCACCAAGTGCTTTCCAACATGCTTAAACAGAGAGTAGCATTATGCCGTCTTTCCCCTATTGTACAATAATTGCATATCTTCCTTTGCTTGATGGCATCAAAATACAGGCACGTACTTCCAAAAGGTAGCGTATTTTGCCAGGTGGCACAGGGGGCACACCCTTGTATCAGCTAGAGCAAATACTGTGCTTCGTTTTTTACTTCTACTTGAAGAACATGAATTTTCTGTAACCAGCGGGATGCCACCGGGGAGATTAAGGTTTCGTTCACATCTGTCTCTGCATCCTGGCACTTGAGAACCACTAGCGCAAATGAAGTGCTGCTCAGCTATTTATTGCATCTTTCCCTTCTGCTTCCTCTGAAGGTTTTTGTTTAGGCGAGTTATAAACAATCAATCATGGCCTGTTTTGGTGTGGGTGTTTAACGGTGTTTGGGTGTGTTTTGTGAAAAGGGATGCTTTGCAAAGGGACGCTTTTAAAGGAGGGCTTCAGCATTGCTGCCTGTTTGTTGAGGGTACACAACGTGTAAGCAGTTAGACTGATGTCATCTTCTAGGGCTGCCATGATATCGCAACTGGTGAAGTGTTGTGGATTGGCTCTTAACTCTGCTGTACGTACAATCCCCGTGCTTTTGAAGCACAAAGTATGGTTACTGAACCTGGTTTCAGCTGGTTTCTGTAACTTAGGCACCTGCAAATAGAAACTCATGTAATGGATGAGGTAAGACAGACCCGTACTGCTGTACATGAAATCTAGATCTGGGAATTTGCATCTTTTTTTTAAGTTAAGCCTTGTCTTGCTTAAGTGCTTAAGCTCAAAAAAGCTTGATATTTTTTTTTTTTTTCCTAGGGATGCAGTTCTCCCTGTTTACACAACACCAATGGCTTTTGATAAGTGTTCTTGAAAGGGCCAAAATTGAGCAAGATTACTCAATTCAAACTGAGATTTTTTTTCTGTGGCGTGTTTTTTTTTTTCTCCTAGTGAATTTGAAAATTACACGAAATTAGGTAACGGCATTGGGAAACATGAGCTCATCTCAGTCATAATATGCCAGATAGATACATAAAAAAAAGATATGCCAGCGTAGGAAACGTTCCTGCGGGGTAGTCTGACTTAGCTCGGTGAGCAGCGCGGAGTGCCAGACAGGTACAGCCTTGCACACCTTGGGTCACCATCAGTTCTTCCACAGCGACCAAGCCTGCCCCCGCCGCTTACCACTGCTGCTTGAGAGAAGCGGCTTGTTTCACCTGAACTTTTACATTCTAACTTGTTGGTGTTTGCCAGTAAAGACAATTGTGTCCTTAATTAAGAATAGCTTAAGTACAAACTTCAGCCTGCCTGACTCACCTTTCCTCTGGCACAGATTTTGAGCAGAAAAATCTTGTAATTTTGTTCCAAACTGTATGTTGATCATTAGTTCTTGAGGTAAATTCCTGGCCTTTCCACTGATGTCAAACAACAGAACATATGCGTGCAGTAAGATTAAATTCAATAAAGGTAAGGTGAGAGCCACAGAACTTCCAGAAATGGGGTCTGACTGGTACTTGGTTATAACAACAAAACACAACAAAATAGTTCTTTTGCTCACAATGGAAAAAGTGTCCTCAGAGAGAAAACTCAACCCTGGGGCTGACTAAATAGGTGCTCGACTGGAAAGAGAAATGAAAAAAAAAAGTCACATGAAGCTTTATTAATAAATGAAGCCTATTTATTACTTCAAGTGTTAATGGTAAAAAAAATTCAGCACAGCTGTTGCATTTAAAAAAGTGAAACTACATTAAGTACTATGTTTCTAGTTCAGTAAACAGATGAACCCGATGTCCTTTAATGACATAATAGTTGAGCATTATACAGTACATCTTATGAAGACCCGTAAATTAAAGAACTACTTTTTAAATTTAGTGATTACAAAAATTCTGCATTCACAGCTTTAGCTTCTTTTTTCTTCCACGACCGTCAGGAGTTCCATCCATTTTGCGCTTCTGTGCCTGCAAGGTAAGTTTTTAAATAAGTTATTGTGTTAGAAGAAGATTGTAAGCAAGCAAAGTATTTCAAGTCAAAGCAGAGAGAGATGATTTACACCCTGGCAGCTTTAAAATGTGATAAATTGCCAATGTTGTAGTATGGTAAATATGCACGTCCTACTCAGGAGAGCCGTCATCTTGGGTTCTTCCAAGTCTGAAAGAGTATGATTTCATAGAGGTAAAATGTGTGTGGAGGCAAATAAGGGTGTTACAAAGCTTCCTCTTTCTGAAATGGTATTTCTAAATAGCCATTTAAATATTCTGTGAATAGTTCTAAGAAACTTACTAATCCATTGCTCTTAACTACTGATTTCTGCACATCTGCAAAGTTGTGCTTCTAGGTTTTTGATACAACACCTCTAGGCAACAACACCAACTTGAACAACAAATCCAGGTGAGAAAATAGGTAAAGTTAGTATTTCCTTTACAGAACAGGCCTGCATGTTTAGCAATATTTTAAATTTAGTCAGCAAGAAGAGTAGCCAAGCATAGGTGCTTGTTTACAATTCTATCTCTAGAAGCCCATTTTGTGACCAACCCCCCCCCCAGGAAAGTGATGGCCAACAACAGTCAGCACAGGAACACATCTGTCACATTCCCGGAGTGGAATGAATGGCTGCATCACCTACATTATCCCCCAGTGGTAGACGTCATTTCCTTAGGGATAAAAATTAATCAAACACCAAATACATCTCTGGTATATTTTATCAGGGTGAACTTATACAGCGTACCAACTCAGTCATCCAAAATGTAACAAGTCTATCTGCTCCAAAGCATGTCAGCTACACCTTAGAACCGAAACTTATTTTCCTTTATGGGACACCCACAACTGGTGAATGACAGAGTGAACCTTAGGCAGAGCTTAACACTGCCCTGTAAGGTTGGTTTCTTGTTGCCATTTTTAACTAACTTCGGGCATTGCTTTTGCTAGACAATTAGAGAAACACCCCCTCTTTAAATGAGCTTTCCACAGAAATGTCTTTTTAAATCTTACCGAAGATGGTTTTGGTCCACGTTTCTTCTTTTCTGCCTTTTCCTTTTCTTCCAGTTCCATGTTTTCTCTTTCAATCAGGGTGATTAAAGTATTGCATCTCCTTTGCAGCTCCTAAATTGCACAGTATGTTCACTCACTACATTAGGCAGCCACTTAATGTAAAAATGATATTCTAACATTAGAAATGCCTGTAAGTAGGCAAGACTTTTTTTGCTCTATCTTGGCAGAGTGAAAAAGGAATTGGGTATTTTTTAATAGTTACTGGGTGGCTTCAGAGGACAGATTTGATGGCAGATGTTTGTCTGCTTTTAAAACAACTTTGTATTTAAATTCACGATGATTTTGAAAGATGGTACCCTGGAATTCTGAATTTCTCCTCCTCTAAGACTTTTTAGTTTACTACACTTGCCATCCACTACAGTTGTTGGGAAGTCTATACAAATTTAATGTATTGTACACATGCACAGACCTCCATATGTCAGAAGCTAGTTATATACCAGGCTAAGTATATATGTTGTCATAGGCATTCATGAGAAAGAAGCAAACCAGATTAATACATACCATTGCTGTTCTGGACTTAAGAAACCAGTCAAATCTGAATTGCGGGGAGTTTCGGATACACTGTCTTAATTCATCGTAGACATTTTCCTTATCAAACCCTAGCTTGTGAAGCATACAGATTAGAAAGCGATCCTCCTCTTCAGTGTAATTCTTCCCTTTATTAGTACCATATGATATTCTTAGCTGGTGGAAAGGGGCTTTGTATCTGCCAATCTAAACCAAACCAAATGAGATCATGTAAAACTAAGAAACAGGTCAGAATTAGCACAGAACTGTTTTATAGGAAAGCAATACATCACACGAAGACAGGCAGATGAACCACACCAAGTTAGAAAACTAGATCCTTTATGATCTCTGGTGCTAAGTCACCACATGTAAGGAACGGGACTGTGGGTTCGAGATATTCCATTTACCAATGCTATCCAAACTGGTTAACTCTGGTTTAGACAACAGACAGCTTTGTCTGTGATCTTTTGATTAACCGCAGGCTTCAGCCCTGTCGCTACCTTTGAGGAGTCGAGATCTGCCAGGCTTGAAATGGCAACAGTCCTATTTAACACACAAATCCCTCAGGAACGGTCAAAATCAGAGTAAGAGTAAAAAGGTACACGAGACTGTAGCACATGGTTTGGCTGGGTTGTGGTCGATGAGTGAGCCCGCCACACATCTTCCCCTGACTTCCTTAGAAGAGAGAACTAACTAGTGAAACCTGAAGTGGGGGGAAAATTCTGATACACTGTCTGAATTTACTACTAGTCGCTTCATTAGCAAACTCTGGTTGGGGAAACAGATCAGAACACAAGTCTCGTCTGCTTCGTAAGCCTTCCCCTTTAAGTAAAAGTGCTCTAAACATATTTATCTCTAGTTGTCTATTTATGTATAGCATTTTCAGTTACATGGGCCCAACAAAAATTCTGCTTCTTCAAAAAAGCAGGTAGTTAGTGGGAGCTTGTTATACGGCACTAGGAACGGTTCAGCCTATAACAATGATTAATTGTTACAAACAACAGGTTAGGCCATACCTAAAGTTATCACTATCACACATATCAGCCACAGGACAGCAGTTCTACAGAATGGAAAAGACAGAGGAAGCAACTGCCGAGGAATATGCAAAAAGAGGGCACACCATGCCCAACGTGTCATCTTGGTATGTCAGTAACATTGGCTAGGCATGGAGTCCTGCATCTCACCTCATGGCACAGGGAAATGACGGAAGCAAGAAACACAGCAAAGCTACCTTTGTATCAAGTGCCTTTTTTATGCTGATTCGTCTCTGAATTCTGGCTTCTCCTCTTTCTATCTGAGCCATGATCTTCTCTATGTCTTGGAGTTCATTGCACCTTTCCCAGAAGACAGCTAAGAACAGAACAATTGGTTAGTTTCTTATCATGCATCTTAAAAGTTAGGGGTTTTTACCTTAGAAAAAGATGCTGGCTGTTGGCTCCTTTACCAAACTTACTGCTCTGTAACAATAGGCACCCCTGTACCTGATGAGGCACCTTCTACACTTACTGAAATCATGTGCGGCAGCATTACAAACTTTGAAGCGGGTGGAGATAGGCAGTGCTCATTTTAAATGAGGTGTGATACCACGAGGAAAGTTTGTTAGCCAATCTCTTCCTCCAAGGAAAAAAAAAAAAAAAAAATACCAGCAATACCACTTTACAGAAGGAAGTAGGAGGGAAACTGAGCAGCCAAGGACAAAGCAAGGGTTGTTTTAAAGGAATTTATCACATCTGTAAGGTGCTGTCTACCTTTAGAGATTCAGCTCCAGGACCCTGCAGCTGCACTACAACAGCAGAACACGCTTCTGAGACATCAGCAGTAACTAGCCAAGTGGGCTAAGGTTACAAAAACCAATGGTCATTTGGTCACAAAATGTTTACCGTATCCCACTCTTGATGAGGTTGAGGTAATAAAAGTGTAAAGATTCAGAAAACTACCGATTTTTGAATATAAGGAAAAGGGAAATCTCTCCACCTAAGCACTGTTTCTCAGCATTTACTTTTGAAAGAAGAAAAAAAAAAATTTAAGACAGCACTATCCAGTTAGAGTACATTTAGGATATAGTGAAGTAGGTCAGTAATAGTTTATATATGTTCATTGCAGGACAGTTTTAACTATGCATGGGCTAAACATGCTAAAACCTAGATCAGTAGATCCCAAATCCATCAGTACAATTCTACCCTGAAAGTCTTAGAGAGCCACGTAAGAAATTCTCAGCAGTAAGCTGTTTACTGTGTTCACAGGCAGGTCAAACTAGGAAAGCAGCATTAGATACGGACTCACAGAGCTGAGTAAGTTACCTGAATACTCAATGACTTCCTCGGGGGTTTTTCCTTCTACTTCTCGTGCTATATTTTCAATGTCATCACGGCCCCACTTCTCATTAGCTTTGATGAACTGGTTAAAATCTCTCTTATTCCAGTTGGTGAACCCCTTAATGACAATCAAAAGGAAACGTTGCACAGAAGTTCAAGATTTGTCCACCTCCAATTTGTTTCAATACATTTATTTAAAACACCTGTAACACTTCCAACAGTATTAAACCTCTGCTTCCTCTGCAGTTTTATGTTAGTAGATAAATGTTTTTTACACTCCAGTCACTGTACTCTCTCCATCTAAATACTGCAAAATGATTAGCACCGGTTACTACCTACCTACTACTTTTGGGGGATAAAACATTCTTCAGCTCATAAATTAACCCCTCCTACCAATATTCTCTGAAAGAGAACATGGGATCACTTTTTAAGAAGAAAAAGCCCTCAATTGAAGCAAGTAGTCTCTATAATGGTTTTGTATTGTCAAGAAGGCGCAGCAGGTGCCACACGGACACCGTTGGCCATTTTTCCTGGTCACACTCCCTCAGAAGGTCGAATGGTATCTTGTGAGAAAATACTCAGTAAGGACAGAAATAGTAATGCTGAAGTTAGCTTATTTTGGCAGCTGATAACCTCACCTTAGTAGTAACTTTTACAAACAGTCAGTAGTAAATCGTTCAGCCAGCCATGTTACGATTGTACTGTTTTTAATAGTGAACCGTTCCAGTGTGTTACTGCTCGAACAAGAGAGCTCGTCCTGTAATTTCATCCCCACCAAATGCAACATGAAAATTACAATACCCCAAAATACAGAGTAACAGGCATTAACCTGTTTTAAATGATCTAAATGTACCTGCTACCTATTTATATACCTGTTCAGCTTATATCCTCTTATTTAAGAGAGGGACACTATCCACTACCAGCCATAGTTTAGGGAAGCTGAACATCCACCCTGCAGGATGCACTTCCACATGGGAGTGATACTTTGGCAGAAGATGTGTTTTACATCACGTGGAAAGTAGCACGGTCAGCTCTGCAGCTAGTCTGCGAGGGATGTTACGGTCTACAGTCAGACTCTGACACTTCTTACTCTTGAGGCTTAAAATCCGCCGAACGCAGATCAGTTTCAGCAGAAGCTGGATACGCAAATTTGGTGCACATGCCTCAAGGGGACCTAGGCCCATGACAAACCTAATGCTAAACCTCTGTCTGTTCTGTATGAACCAGAACTTGCAGCTGGGTTGGTTTGTTAACTACGGCACATGCGAATCAATGACTAAGAAACACCCCCGTAGAACACAAAGGAATCTTCAGCTGATTTCAGTCTAAGAACCAACTCTACCTGGGTTAGAAGCTTCTCTTTTTCTTCTAGTTCTTCATCATTGAGAGGTTCAGCCTCATCAATCTTAAGCTGCTCTTCCTTTTGCGCTTGGGCTGCATTTGGCAGGTCAGGATTACGAGGTACCTGAAAGGTTTTGCGTTTTGTAAAATTTGATTAATTTTTCATAGGTAACTGCTAATTGTCACTTCTTTTCTGTTAATACAACCTAATCATTTGTTCAGATCAACATGATTTTGTTCCCTTTAAATTAGTGTGAAAGACAGGACAAGTACATATGCTCCTACTGTTATAGTAAACTGTTGCAATAAAACACACCGATGCAATGTGTGAATTCTTCTATTACCTTGTATCCAATTGTTTTCCTGTAGTAGAGAATCTCTTTTTCCAGTAGTTCAAACAGGCGTGGAGGAAAGAACTGGAAGTCCTGTACATTTGGCTGTTTTGGAGGCCGTGGTGCCTGAAATAGAGAGTTTGTATTTGACTCCCTTTCACATCCAGAATCTGTATGCTTGTAATAACCGATTTCAGTTTATGAGCAAAAAGAAACCTATTTTTAGAAAAATGCGGTCTTTAATAAAAAACCCCAAACAACAAAACCCCAACAAACAACTGTAAAAGTAAAGAACTCATGAGAAAAGGGGGGAGGGCCTTTTGGGAAGAGGAGGCCAGGGACAGTCAGACATGCATCCCCTTGAACAAAGTGCAGGTGTTCTCAGTAGCAATAAGGAAATCTTCCACAGGTATGGAAAATCCACAGCTGCTCAAATAAAAACAAAAATAAAAGAAACACCATGCTCTACCCTCCTAACATCTTTTTATCCTGCTCTTACTTTTTTCTCACAGAAGTTCACCTCAAGTCCTTTGAATTTCTCTAAATGGAAAGTGCCTCCCCAGTTTATAAAAGCAAGTAGAGCCATTTTTATGAATAAAGACCAATTGCTTCCTTTCAGCTTTATTTGATCAATTTCTTTTCTTAAATTAGGCAACTCACCTTGGGTGCTTTCGGCTCACTGACTCGAAGAGCCTCTCTGAAGTAAGCATCCACAGCATAATTGGCTTTTCTTTCTCGTTTAGGTGGTTCAATCCACTCTGTAAATGCCATCTATAAAAACAAATCCCCCCCATCCCCCAAAAAGATCAAGACTAAGCCTTGCAAAATATTCAGACCAGTTATGAGTTATAAAACTAGGACAACATCTACTTCATTAAATAAGTAATAAAACTTACAGACTATTTTCACAGATTAGATTGTATTTTAATCAACACTACTTAAATAAATATGGTTCAATAATACAAATCTGTGCTTTCCTGATTTAAAATAAATTTTAAAGCAATTTAAATGTTACCTTCTGTTTTTCTCTGTAGTCTTCCCCTTCAAAATTGTACACACTGGACTCTGTATCCATTGTGAAATTCCTGAGTGAGCTTTCACCCATCTTTGAAAGTTTTTCATTCATTTCTGCAGTCTTAAGAGAAGGGGGAAGAAAAGAACGGCAGCAATTTTCAAAGCTACTTCATTATAAAGCATCTCGTTTATAACCGTAGAAAACCCGAACGTTCCCCCAACAGCAAATACCCTATTCTCTCCAGCCTACAATGAATGAACTTACCATTTAGGGATTTACCTTCACATTTAAGTCTACAGGTGGGCTTCCTGTTTTGTGGGGTTTTTTTTTTGTTTTATTTTTTTTCTCTCCGTTTTTTTTTTACTTTATCTCACCTTCTTTGCACCTCTTTCCAAAATGTGATCAATATCTTCATCTGTAATCTCACTCTCCTTTGAGGCAAACACATGTGTCGCTCCATGTCTAATCATTTGCAGCATTTCATCCTTGCCAAGTTTATTCAGGTTTTGATCCACCAGTCTTCCTGAAGATAAAAGCATTGGAGCAACTAACTAAACAGTTTACACTATAGAAGCAACAATACATGATTTTTCTCCCCCTTACATTTCCAAGTTAAAGCTATCTTCTTTTCTCTCAGTAAAGGAAATTCCAAATTAAAAACCGAACCAACCAACCCACAAAACACCAATCACAACCCCACAAAACCAAAACCACCACCACCCCAGAAAAAAACCCAACAAAATCTGACCAGGGACCACATACATACATTTGCTTTAGCAGACATTGTGTTCTATATAAGCTTTGTTATGGTGCATATTTTCACAATTTCAAGCCTGAGCCTTGTTGGTTTTTATTTCCCCCCTCCAGAAATAAAGCTACCAATTCCAACCAAATCAACCAAGAAGGTTACAATTGTCATCACTTCTCCCCAGCCGTTAAAAACAGCCATGGCATTAATTTCTCCCATCTAAAGGAGAAGTTGAGTGTTTTAAAAAACAACCAAACTGACAAGCAAACAAACAAACGCAAAACTGACTATGCCGACTTGTATGTATGTATCGCTGGGGAGGTAATCAAAAAACTGGCATGGAAAAGCCTACCCCTATGGTAAAACACCTTCTGAAGGGGATCAGGCCTTTGCACTCATCTTACCTTCAGAGTTCAGCCGAGACAAAAGCAACGTTCTCATTAACTCTCACAAGCTGATTTCACCATAGTTTACAAGTTGCAAAAAAAAGATGAGAAACTCATCATCTATACAAACTGCCTTCATATACTTGCCTTGCTGAATGACTATGGAATCTAGCCGGAGTTTCATTTCCGCACGTTCCACTATTCTTTCTTCCACTGTGTTGTCTGTGATAAACCTGAACACTCGAACAGTCTTTGTTTGGCCAATTCTGTGCGCTCGATCCTAGGCAAAAAAAAAAAAAAAAAAAAAAAAGGTAACAAAAAATTCAGTACTGGGTTCCAGCATGACTAATTAGCCATCGATTTTCATTAGTTTCAACATACTAATTTACAAAATGTAATAGCATGGGTTAGTTAAACCCTTATAGACACGCAGTTAACATGACTACCCAAGACAGTACATTCTTATCTGCAGTACAAGTTTTGGGGTGTTTTTTAAATAACAACAAGTATGTCTTGAGACGTCATACCTAAAAAATGTGCTTGGGTTCTTTTGTTAAATGACACAGAGGAGAAGACTCGATGCTTCTCACCTTGTATAACCTTCTGTACAATCAAAGTATTTAAGAAATTATCTCTGTACTGACCAAAAGCTGTATTTCTTTCTCAAAATTGTTTAGTTTTGCTGTGAATATTTGAAGAAAAACACAATGCACCACCTCACCTGACTGGCAAATCATTAACCACGGTGAAAATCAGTATTTTGAACACACACCTTTATCTTGCTTTAGCTCTCAGATACCGGTTCCATCATTCTTTTGAATTAATTTTTGCTATACTACTAGAGAACATACAGCTTAACTGAAATAATTAAAACAAAAACTTCCAAGATTTGTCACTGAAATGCCTCATTTGTCAAAACAGACTTGTAGTCTTTACTTCCTTATGTGGCCAGTAGTGTTCTTGACACTACTGAGCTTGGAGATGCATGCAAATATACTGAAAAAACAAATAATAAAGATGGTTGTTAAAAGGAGCTTGCTTACTTATTACCATCATAAAAGCAGGTTTTTAGAAGTTTAATTCAGCTTTCATTTGTCACTTTTCAAAGGTATCATCAGGAAAACAGTGTAAACACATTCACCTCCACTCCCCACAGAAGTAAAGCTTAGGAGTTTTGGAATTGACACATACCATGCCAGATCTTTTTCGTTGCTTTTTAAAAACAAAACAGGCTATTTTCATTGAATACTACTATGAGTACTGTAGCATATACCCAGCATTTCCCACTGCCTAAATCACTGTACAGCCCAAATGTGACTAAGGGTTCCACACAGCAGAAGCTGCACTGGGACTGAAAATCAATCTTAAAAATACTACTCCTGTGCGAAACCAGGAAAAATACCAATTTATTTTGGAAATACTGTCTCATGCCACATGCACATTTCTAGGAAAGTTCTGTGAGAAAGAGAAGAAAAAAAGAACATAATTTCCTTCTGGATTCTTACCATAGCTTGTAGATCTACTTGTGGATTCCAGTCTGAATCATACAGAATTACGACATCGGCAGTAGCCAAATTGATTCCAAGACCTCCTGCTCGTGTACTCAACATGAACACGAATTTTGAGCTACCAGGCTCATTATATGCGTTAATAGATGCCTAAATAAATAAAAGGAAGATATCAGTTGAACCAAGTGTTTTACGTGTACTATTTTTTGCTAGAGTGAAATACCCCAAATTTTAAATACCTGTCTTTCATCGTGTGGTGTTTGTCCATCCAATCTACAATATTCATAATTTCGCCACATACAGTAATCTTCCAAGATGTCTAGGACTCTGGTCATCTGACTGAAGATTAAGACTCTTGAACCTGTTTGGGTAAACAGCTTTCTTATCTTTTCACCAAAACTTAAGACTTGAACTCTGCAAGTTTTCATTATCAGAAAGGGAAGGAGGGTACTTGCATGTACTAAGAAGCAAAGTAGTTAGAAATCAAAAGACTGATTTAACTAATATAAGGAAGATAAATTTTTGGGAGTAAATCATAGAATCATAGAATTGTAGGGGATGGAAGGGACCTCGAGAGATCATCAGGTCCAACCCCCCTGCCAGAGCAGGCTCCCTAGGACATATCACTCAGATAGGCGTCCAGGCGGGTCTTGAATATCTCCAGTGAAGGAGACTCCACCACCTCCCTGGGCAGCCTATTCCAGTGCTCTGTCACCCTCACTGTGTAGAAGTTTTTCCGCATGTTGGTGCGGAACTTCCTGTGTTCCAGCTTGCAAATATACATATGTAAAATAGCACGTGGTGAAAAAAACTGAATTTCTATTAATCAGCCATTAGAACGAGCAATCTAATTTAACTTCAAATGTTTCTATGAATTACAGAACCCACTATATAATGCAGGGCAGCGGCTGCTACTATCGTAGTGGCTGTGTGGCGCTTAGCTGCCTCCTGGGGTTAAACCATGACAATCCTTTTTGGGGCCCAATGTGCAGCTCGAAGGGTTCCTGATAACACGGGGCGTGTGCCAGCCCAACTTTGTAGCTGTTACGGCTGTTTAGCCACTAACTGGCAGTGCCTGTACTTGCCATGGAGCTCGCCTGCCTTACTGTACGTGACAGTCTAGTTAGTGGCTGCTTTTTTGCCTTTGTTTTCTGTTGTACTCCTTATTAAAATGTTCCCAGAGACAGCAAAGTAAGATGATAACACAAATATAAAAACATAAAAGAGCATAAAGAACGAAATTTTGAAGTATTTGGTTTGGATTTAAGGTACCTAGAAATAAAGTGAGTTCTTCTTAGAGACCTGTCAGTTTACTTACCTGCCAAGAACAATCTGCAAAAAATGCAAATGTACAGTACTTCATGGCAAATCAAAGGAGTGGCTAAAATACCACACGATTATGTTTCAAACAGCTAATAATGCTGAGAAAGCAAATCTAACGCCCAGACCAACTGATGTGTCTGGGGTGTCAATTTAGCTGGGATGAAAAAAAAAAAAAAAAAATTAAAAAAGAAAATAAAAAAACCCACCCCGAAAACCTGACAGTCGCAATAAAGCGTAATGAACTATTGATCCAATTATTATTTATGAAGGCACCTCGCAAATTGGTTTTGTATCAATTGTTTACGATACAGTACTTGACAAGCTGGTATCATGCCAGAAACCAAACACAACCCTGGCCAAAGCATGCTGTTTCTAGCTCAGGGTATGTGGAAACATCAAGCAGCACTGACTTTCGTTTTTGTCACTGAACCAAACAACTCCCAAACAGCAGCAAGAATCATACCTTGTTCTTTCAACTTGGGCAGCAGCTTGTCCAACACTACCATTTTGCCACTGTTGGTGACCAAATGCATATCTGTTGTGTAAGGTGGACCAGGTTCCGCTCCATCAAAGAGGTACGGATGATTGCAACATTTTCGCAGTTGCATGAGGATATTCAACAGTCTCATTTTGTCCAGCTTCCCAGCTGAATTCAATATATCTATATCCTTCATTAAGATTCGTGTATACCTACATAAAAGAGAGAAAAAAACTTTGGTACCTCTAAACCAAAGCCGGCCTTTCTTTAAATAGTAAGTACAGTCAGAAGCTTCCCCACCGCCCCCTTTCATCAGGTACACATCTCACTGACATGCACGGTTTTGTCGTCACAAAAGTGTCTCAACGAAATACATTTGAGTTGGGAGGAATTTAGTACACCAGAAGGAAGTAAATCAAATTCCACACAATAATCAAGCCACAAGCAGCACAATCCCTCTGAGCCTTAACCAGTCAAGTATCTGAATTACCATTCTCGTTGCATTTTGCTGAGACCCACATAAATTTTCACTTCCTTCTTTGGAGGCAAGCTTTTCTCTACATCAGCCTTAATGCGACGTAGAAGGAATGGTCGTAGCACCTGAAAGAGATTGTATCATTAAATGTACTTCGGAAACTGAAATACTGAACAGCTCAGCAGACAAAAGCAGTGCGGATATTCTCTATCACAACTGTTCCAACACCAGACCTATTACCAGGTCACCTCAAAAAGCAATCTATATGGACAGGTTATTATACACGGGAACATACATACCCTTTCTTTGAAAGACTCGAACATTAGGCCAAAATCATCTTTCAGATGGTTCTATGTCCCTTGATTCTTTTTTAATTTTTCCTGACTGAACTATCTGTAAGTGCCTTGACAGCCAGTACTTTTAATGTATTCAGAACCCTGAAAGCCAGAAGGACCCTTCTTTCCCCTCTCAAAACAATTTCCTTTCCAAGAAACGGATCACCTTGTGAACTTCACCAACCTATTCTGAAAGTCTACTATAGTTTCTGGAATAAGCTATCTTATCCTAATATTCTGTCACAAGAAGCATTAGAAGAATTACAAAAAGCGGAAAGACTTACCATATGGAGACGTTCTACCAGCTTTTGATCCCCTAGGCAGTTGTTCGTATCAAACCATGAATCAAAGTCCTGTATCAACAAAACCACTGAAATGTAAGAGGCTTCCTTTCAAGGTGCAATGTCATTACAATGGCGAATAAATATAACTCAAGTGCTTGTCTTTATATAGACAGTAAGTAAAAGAGCAAATCACCCCTTTGCATCTATTTTTACAGAAAGCTCTATAACGCATCAACTCCAAAAAAACCCCAAAAAACCCCCAAAAATCCCACCACCAAGCGAAAACCTCCATACCATTGGAAGAGAGAAAAAAAAAAAAAAAGCAGCAACATGAATCCTTGTCTGTTGAAAAGGATTCATTCATATCACTCCATTGGACAAATTCCAGTTGGAAGAAGCGTACTACTGCAGCATTTGATGAAAAATTAAAATAAAAAAAGTAAAATTTTGGTGTAATATGCCGTAAGACTTCCCCTTCTACAGATGTTACACTCCCAATTCATTAAAACAGTTAAGCAAATGCTTCACTTTGTGAAGGCTATCACTCATTATACAGCATCTCCTAGCTCACAGGAGAAAAGCTTTACATTAACAGTAAGGTAACTTACAGCTAAATGTAAGAATAAAGTTAGTTGGTTTAGCCATCACGATGTTTAATCCTATTTTGAAATGCAGTAGAGATCCGCCTCATATTGTGATTTTAAATACCTCTCATACCTGCTAGCTCACGACAGCCCTTAAAAACGGGAAAAACAGACTACCCTACTATACTTCACAACACTGGAAACATTTACTGACTTTCAATCTATTATTATCAGTAACTGATACTCCTAACTATACATATTCACGTCCATTTTCAAAACCCACCAAAATTCATTTAATTTGATTAGCAGAAATGAAGACTTACTTCAGATGAGTTAAAGACATCTGGCAAAAGGAAGTTAAGAAGCGCCCAGAGTTCATGTAAGTTGTTCTGAAGTGGAGTTCCAGTTAATAGCAGCCGATTTGTAGTCTTGAATTCTCTCACAATTTCTGACAACTGAAGGACATTGAGACGTAGGTGAATATAAAAATATTACTAGTCACACACCACCACCTAAGAACCCCCACAAATATCTCTTTCAGTTAAAGTATAAATTACCTTTGATTTTTCATTTTTAATCCTGTGAGCTTCATCTATAACTAGGTATCTCCAGTTAAACTTTTTGAATACTGATTTCTCTTTGATAAGCATTTCATATGATGTTACACAGACATCCCATTCTCCAGGCAACAACACGTCTCTGACAAAGGCAGCCTAAACAACAAGGTGAGAGTTACTGAGGCTTTGTCAAATCTAAACCAAAAATAAACCACTAGTGCTGTTAAAATTTTAAACCACATTGTTTTAAATGTGTTTTAATTGAGTGCTACTGAATTTGAAAGAAAAGATTAACTATAGAGGCAATGTAACATACAACCATTGTAAAGCTTGACGATTGTGTCAGTGCTGCAACTGCCAAAACCGCTAAAACCCTCGGGGCAGAGCCGAGGAGGGATTTCAGCCCTAGCTTCTGCCTCTGGAAACTGCAGGTGACCACCTAGACAGGTGAGGCTTTCAACAGCTGAACTGTAACATTAGAACTCAAAATTAATTTTCAGGTTTGCTGGGGTTTTTAAGTTTAGAAAACAGTAGGTTTTGAATATGAAAAATAATGCCAAGCACAGCTTTATTTGGCCAACTAAACAATTTATAGAATACTGGCATGCAAGGTTAAAAGAGGACACAGTAATTAGAATTCAAAATACAGAGATGTATAAATGTCAGGAACTTAACTCATATAAGCAAGAAATATACTGAAGAAAGAGAAAGAACTTTGAATTCTAAAAAGATGCACTAAAAAAATCACAAGATATCAGACCTGGACCAATGACCTCCAGAACTATTTTAAAGTTTCATCAATATTTTTGTAATGTCTAACCCAACAAACTCTGAAAATAGAGCTAGGTGCCTTTAGAATTTAAAAAAACAAAACAAAACAAAAACAAACAAAAAACCCCCAACAAAACTGTTGTTCTGCTGACAAAAGCAGACGTTTAATGGCACCAGTAATAACCATTCCTCCCATACATAAATGGGTAACTCCAGTTGACAAAGCTCAGATGTGCCATTATGTTCCATGTTTTTTAAGTCGTCTTTGCTGCACTAAAAAAACAAGGTAGCAAAGAACTGATACTGAAGGAACAAAAAGCGAATGATTGAAAAAGTAAGACCGTAAGAGGCTGAAAAATATTTTCTCTTGTAGTTGACAAAATTCAAGTAAGATGCAGTTGGTACCACTTTTACCAGCCACCCCACCTTGCCCCCTCCGACATAAAGCTGACAATTGTTTTCAGAAAACAGTTCCTTAGTGACAAGGCCCCACAATCCTCTTTAAAAGCGGCTGTTACAGCCAATACAATGTGCTGTACTATACATAAAGCAGAAAACAAAACACTTTTTTACAATTTATATATTTGTACAAATGACAGCACTTTACATGAAGCACTTCATTATTCTGTTTTAAAATTTATTGTGTTTTGTTGGTCTACATGGTGCATTACCTTCACAAGAGGGGAGAAAAAACCTTTGAACAAAAAATTATGAGTGTGAAGTGATGAAACAATAGCTGGGCAACATACAGGCAAATTCTAAGCTGGTTATACTTTAAGTAGGTAGCACTTTGAGCCTTACTGCTTAACCACTACAAATCCAAGAAATATCCTTCCCTCTGAACGAAAGGTAAGGACAGGAACATCACGTCCTGGATTATCACGTACAAACACAGGAAAAATAACCACATCAAAACTTACTCGCTGGTCTTTGTCACCTATTAAACAAACTGCTCGAAGTGTAGGTACCCATCTCTTGAATTCATTCATCCAGTTATGCAGAGTGGACTTAGGAACTAACACCATGTGAGGACCAGGAATATTTCTGTAGTGTTTCATATACCCAAGAAGAGAAATTGTTTGCAGTGTCTTCCCAAGACCCTGTAAGAAATATTAACGTGTCAGAAAAAAAAAAAAATATCTCAGGCAACACCTTTAAAAAGCCCAAGAGTGAGCTCTGAGTACGATGGAAGACACAGTAGCCTGAACAAATCACTAAGATATACTAAAGATGGTGCTACTCACAAAAGGCATCAAAATTTTGCTTAGGAAAAACCTTGTATGGCTTCCCATGTTTAATTAAAAAAAACAAAACCGTAACATTTTCAAACCTGGGATTATGAAGTTAGAAATTTGTCTTCCTTTTCAAATAAGACACATTCTTACAAGCACAAGAAAACACCATTTCATAAAATTTCATTTTGTAGACTAGGGTGTACTTGGATTATTTATTTAGAGGTCAATGAACTTTACAAACTGGATGTATGCATTCTCTTAAACTTGAAATAAATTGAATAAATTAAGAAACCTATAAGGAGGCTTTTACAGGCCACAACATGATCCCAGTGCTTGTGAGAAGAAAGCCAAACATAAATGTAAACAGCTGTTTATATCAAACCAGAAAACAAATACTGAGCTTCTTTAGAAGTACTTTTTTTTAAGCACTTTGTACATTATTCAGAAATATTAAAAACCTCATATCTTCAGCATATCATTTTAATTACAACAAAACTGAGGAAGACATGCAAAAACCAAATCATTCATATCATTTAAATAATTCAGAAAGATTATGACTCAAACACATGGGATTTAAAAAACCCAGAAAACATCAGTGCAAGTTATTTTTGCTTCTAAAATTCAAGTCCTTGTTTTAAATAACCACATTTCACCTATTGTAGGAGGTGGAAAAGTGTTAACATGCTGTGTGAAAGGCATTAGTAAGGTCAAAAAGCTTAAATATTAATAAAAAAAAATATTTAATAGTACATATTTAAACTCCTCAAAACAAAATGGGATTTTGGAATGCTACGAATTCGAGGACATGTAATATTTCCCAGTCTTTGTTAAAACAAGCCTGCTCCCCTTGGAACTGTACTTTCAGCAAAGAAAAACATGTAAAAGTTTTATTACACAGAAATTACCAGAAGATAGGAGAAATGCAATATACTGAAATATAATTAGATTTTTGTTCTTCCTTATCTCCTAATTATGAAAAACAGACACAACTAAATTCACTTAGACATAAATACATCTCCCTGTCAAACTACTACATTTTCTTTTGCCTTTATCTCTTGTCTTTCAGCAAAAAAAGGACAAAAACAGAAGCAAAAGCTGCTACGGCCAGCACTGACTGAAATGCCCATGGTCATGGTGCGGAAGAAATTCTAACACAGCTGGCTAACTACATCTATCTTCGCATCGCTTTTCCCAGGCGATCTCCCACTGGTGCAGCTCTTGCTGCTGAGATCAATCCGTGTGGGACACTCGGGACACTCACGTCCCGCTCTCTGCATTTTGTCCTAACAACAACAGGAAGCCTTCCCACATCTGTTGCTCTTTTTGTATATGATGCCCTCTTCACAAGGGCAGCTTGAGAATACTGTAAGAAAATAGCTGCCATTTAGAGTAAAAATAAAGGACACTTCGTTCTACAGAACAACTCCCCTCCACCGAATTTTGTTCAAGGTTTGATACACTCCCTTTTCACTTGCCTTTTTCTGAAACTGCCTGCAGTTTATTTAGATTAAGATACCTATGATGCTTGATGTTAATGACTTAAAAGATACTAGAAAAATAGGATTTGGCCAATTATATATTGCATTTTGTGCTACTAAAAACCCGTATGTATTGCTGAACTAAAACTGTATTGCATTGCATGTATTCACAAGTCCCCAGAAACACAGGCTATGTGCCTACCATTTCATCTGCTAGGATACCATTGATGCCATTTTCGTACAAAGAGATGAGCCAGTTCAATCCTCGGACCTGATAATCACGCAGCTTTCCCCATTTGACATCTGAAAGACATGAAAGAGTAGACTCAAGGATCCATATCTAGATTTTAGCTCTGTATAAAGAATGACCATCCCTAGCCTGCTGAGCGACACTGACTCTCTAAGCTACAGAATCAAAACAAGTAGTAAATTTCCTGCAGTAAATTCCAAGGACAATGCAGATGGGAGACGGTGACAAGTTCATTCCATTTCCACCGGCTGCTTCTACAGCTTTGTTTTCTGCAAAAACCCAAAATATGTAGAAATTCTAACTCTGTCACCCCTCCTCCCCCAAATCAGAACACAGTTGAATGTTAAAACCACAGACTATTGAATTACCTGTTAAATGGACTGAAAGCTCATAGGTACTTTAAACTGTATCAGAACATATGTTACACGTGTAAAAACTGTAAGATGACCAACTGAAAGCCATCTAGCTCTTCCCTGGTAACTAAGGTATTCCAAAGGAGATGATCACTGGACCATCTTTCTAGCCTGCCTGAAAATAAACAGTCCCTTGCTAATACGTTTTTTCCCATTAGACTAGTGATGGTTATTTTTTTCTCCTTTTCTTGCCCCTTAGTAATTGCTTCATTGTCATTGAAAAGGATGAAAATAAACTCTGTTTTAAACAACAGAGGCTTGACTTTAAAGGAAAAGAACAGGGAAGGAAGGGCGGGGGGTGGGGGGGGGAGAAAGAAAATAAAAGAGGAAACACACATGATGGAGATTCTTCAAATCGAGTGCAGACGTTAGTTGCCTTGGAGCTTTCTGTTAACAGCTCCTCGTCTTCTTCCTGCTCTGTTCTACGATGGCGATAGCTGAAAAAGTGCAAGAAAGAAGCTAGTTTCTGGCTAAACTGAAAAGATGCAGAGCTGTTTCAAAATTAAATCTCCTGGCATTGCAGTACGATCAACAACACCCAAAGCAGCTTCTTGCAAGTTTCTTCAAAAGAGCTCTCTTGTTCAGCTGATGGGTTGAAATGCTGCTTTTTAACTCTTTAGAGCCATTGGCTTCTTAACGATGAGCACAGTGTTAGCAGCCTCAAATACCAGAGCAAAGTGACTGGAAAGGTCATAAATGGTATGTATGCATCAGTACTGGCCTTTAACCGCAAGACAGGGAATGATACCGTACTTAAGGACTTGGGAACACTTGCCAAAGGCCACAGAAAGACCGTAGCCATATAAGCTGCGGTGAACGCAATCCAAATTTCTAGACTTCCAATTTTCAGGCTGCCTGCAAGACGCAGTACACTTAGTCATGAATGCTCTACTTTTCTTGCTTTTCTTTGTGTTGGAATATTTTTAATCATGATAGTACTTGATCAGCAACACAAAATTCTTGTAACTCCTGGAATTGTTAAGTAACCCTCGACTTACAGGGTGGCAGTTGAAAAACACACAATTATACAGCATAAAACACACACCAAAACAGGACAAAAGGCTAGCAAGTTTAACTTACGCGTCTAAAGTACAATAAAATCCATAATTACAGTACAAGCTGGCCTACATGTCATCACTCACTCGCCAACTGACAGTAAATTCTGTTTCTCATCCTTCTTTATTCGTGGACGTCCAGGCTTCATTTTCAAAGGTGAAGTTGGAGTTTTCTGAGCAGCAGGCTGAATGAAATGAGCAAACAGCTCAGTCTGCTTCAACAGATATTCAAATCTGTTTGCTCTGTCTGTTTGCTGTTGACAAGGAAAAATTAAGTGGAATAAGTGTGAGACATTTCAGTATGCATTCGTTCAAAAGCAAAAGCTAACAAATGCCTCTTAAACAATATAGATTCACATTTCTTTACATATGTACTTACATTAAAGACGAAGAGATGATTAACATCAACAGTATAACTACTGCTGACAGATTTGATACTCTGACTGGGTCAAGGCTAGACGCTGCTACACAGTTAAGATCAAAGTCGCAAGACAAACCCGTGTTAAGACCAAAACCTGACTGGCACAAAGACGGTGTGAGCATCACTAAACAAGGCCAGAGAGTCTCCTTAACAAGCTTCTCCTATCAAAAATGACAGTCCCACTCCCAGAAATGTACCCCCACCCAGCACGCAAAGGATTCTTCAACAAACTCGTTCATCTCACCAACCTAGCAACAACTATTTTCTACACTAGTTTCCTGCCTGCTTAGTGAGATCCACCACCCCACTGCTGTGCCAGATAAGCAAAAGACCTGGCATGAAAGGGGGCAGAATAGCCCAAGCTAGAAACCAAAACGCCTATTTCAGCAGCAGAGACCTCTTAGATATGCTCAGCCTAACTTGTCAGGCGGCCCCCTTTGATATCACTCTCTGTTTCTGCTGTGCAAAAAAAGATTACAGGAACGAGACAATATTAGGATCTAAAAGGTTCAGTTCCTTTGAGACAGGTTCCATTTGGAATCAACACACCTTTCCAAGGCCACGTCAAGACTCCAGAGCAGACAATCAATACGGAAAACAGTTCCAAGGTTAAGAGCAGCCACTCTGACACTCTGCCAGCTGCGACGACATAACCTGGTATTTAGCAACTTGCAGAGTTACAGGAAGTCAGTTTTCTCAGTAAAAGGGAACGTATGTTCCAGACTTCTGCAAGAGCAATGCCAGCACCGTGAGTGCTCTCCTCGTTAAAGCAAGCCGTTCTACGTAAAAGACAGAAAGATGGGGAGAGAAGAAAAACACCAAGAGATCCCTATGTACCACAAAAGACTCAGACTCACTCTAACTATAGTTTAACCTTGACTGACACAGCTAAAACCCACATCCACTGAATTCAAGTTTTCCTGTCTATTCTTTATAGGATGCTTTTTGTTTACTTCGTAAAAGTTTCTGAAGTTTAAATTGGGTGAGATGTTACTACTATCCGTATTGCTGATCTTTATTTTCAAGTACTTGTTTCACTGGCTGTGCAAAAGAGAAGTAGAAGAGATAAAAACTGCATTGCAAAAGTTTCCTTGTTCTAAAATTTTAGTGAAGAATCTTCTGCAAATTTTGGTACTGCACACCCTCCAACTAATTTTCACTGTGCTTCAGGATATTCCTTTAAGGGACTAACAAGCATTGTCTGTATCTTTTTGATAGGGCACAGACAAGAACAGGCTGTGCTCTGCAGCCTTGAGCTATCCTTCTACCAACAGAGAAACTTGCCCTGTTTTCTCTGCCAGTGCCTCTTCTCACTATCGCAACAGTAAAATACAACCCTCCTTGTCATTGTGTCTGTCTAGAGACTGGAAGAGAACTCCAAGTTCACTTTCTTCAGTCTGCCAGGAAGCAGCACAAAGAAATTAGCAGCAGAAGACAGAGATATTTTCAGTAGCAAGAAGAAACAACTCCGGAAGCAGCAACTTCTAAGAATCAGTTTCACTTTCCTAGGAAGAAATTCCACATGCAGTCACAGACACAGGAATTACGAACGGGAAGAAAGCAAAACGGGGTGGGGAACGGAGAAAGAAATGGTGATGGGATAGTGAGGAATAGATGACTCCATCTCTTACATTCAGAATATTATAAAAACTAAGGAAAATAGAAAGTTTTCTCCTATCTAACCCGTGAAGCACGGAATTACCCATGGTCAAAAGCTTGACGAAACCTACTGGAGCTTCATAAAGAACAAACTAAATCTCAGAAAAAGCTAATGAAATCCCTTTCAGTCTAGACAAAGTACAAGGGCCTCCTCTGAATTTTGAAAGCTAACTCTTATTTACTTTGACCCGTAAACAGTACTGTTTGAAAGACCTGCGTATTCTGAAGTGTCAGCATTCCTCCTAAAGCATATTTCAATTGAGAATGAATGCAGTGCCTACTCAAAACCTTATGCCAAACCTTTTTACTCCTCACCCCCTCAAACAGAAATTGATACACTTTTCCTACAAAGGACTGCTACTCCTGAAGTTCAAAAATAAGTTTGGGATTACTGGGACTTCAACAGATTCCGTACATTGAGAAAGTAAGTTAGCAGTCATTTAGATACTTATGGATGCTTTCCTAGAGGATCTTTCAATTTCTGAAAGTGGACACTCAACTCTTCATAATCCCCCTTGTCGACAGGAAGGGCAACTCTACAGGTAACTTCAAAAGCAACTTGACAACTTTTATTACACGTTTTCCTCTAAGAAATTTTAATATTTCCCGTCATACTGTTGTTCTAAATCTAGAGCACCTCAAAGCTTCTAGCAGTGTGCTTGCTAGACACGGCAAAACATATTAACAGTTATTCCCACAAATGACTGCAATGGAAATGGAGAAAGAGCAGAGGAAGAGTGAACAAAATGCTAGAAAGGAGAAGGGTCAGGGAGGGGGTTTGATGTTTTTTGGTTTCAAATCACTTACATATTTTTGAATGACTAGGCAAAGTTTTATAAATCCAGTTAAGAGATTTCAAACAAGCAGAAAACTCAGTCTGTTTTAAGCAACCACGTAAGGACTGGATAGCTGTACACATTCCCAAATATTACATACCATTTTCTCTTCATATGTAGGATCCATTTCCTGGATTTCTTTTTGCTTTCCTGGTGATGCATCATCAAAAGATTCCTGAGATGAAAAAGAATCAGAAAAAAAATTATTTTCTGAACAAGAGAAGATACCTGCGTAAAGGAGAATAAACTTGTTTCAAATTACGATCTATCACATCAGATGGCACAGCTATCTTTTGCTGCTTTGATATAGCCAGTTATTACTTACTGCAAATTACCCGGAGACGGATCAAAGATCCCTGCCACAGGCTGAGGGGCAGAGCTAGCTCTCGATAATCCTATTTAGCTCCACCATTAAAGCATCGCATCAATGTGGATGAGAGAGCCAGCTGTGGTCCAGGAGCTCGGCATGCCCCTCCTAGGGTGCTGAGCCACAACCCTCCTGAAGCTGGCTCTGGAGAGTACTGCGAAAGAACTATCTCTGGTCCCGAAGCAAGAGTAGTTCTGCGTTTTTTCCCTTTTCCCAGATTACCTCAATCCCCCATCATTCTGAACCAAGGAACAAGTCAAAAAAGAACCTGGACTGCAGTTTTGTCCTGGATGCGGAGTAGGAACTTAGATAAACTGCAGGTTTTTTCCTCCTATTTAGCTTACTAAATCAAATAATTGCTATCACCAATGGTACCACTACTAACATAAAAACAAGTTGGTTGGGAGGGGACAGTCCTCCCTCGTCCCCTTCCTGCCTAATCTTTGACACACTGCCTTCGATTATTCTTTCAGATCAGAGTTTTTTTATCTTCGTTTCTCCTGCTATTAGGTTAACTTTCCCCATCATCTCCCGCATGTAATTTCATCTTCTGTTCTTAAAACCAAAACCAATGGGACAATCCTTCCCTACTAAACCATACTAACGCAGCACATTACAAAATAACTCTTAAAAGGGTGAGAAAAGGAAACAAACGAGATGCCTTAAAAATCATTATTAACCATCTGTTTAAGTCAGCCAAGTAAGAATTGAGCTAAATTCAATCTTTACTGGCCAACTTAGAACAAAGGAACAGGAAAGCAGAGAAAAGGTGAATCAAAGGAAGGCAAAACACAGGATGTTTGTGGGCAGGTGCTTCCTTACAAAACTCTGGCAGGTAAGGCATGAGGAAACAGAAGAATCCCAACACAAATGGTTCATTCAGTCGTCAAAATATAAAGATCTGTGCATAAGAAGTTATGGCTAAAGATCTACCTTCTCACTCACCACCCCCTGGATTTAGCCAATACCCACCTAGCAGTGAGCACAAGCACAGGACCGTTTGAACTTTTGTACAAAATTCACATTTCTCCTGAAACGCCTAATGCGTGAAACACAGAAAGGCAGCAGTGCTCCACCTGACCTCATCATGTGCAATGAACATGACAAAACCTTGCAATTTAGCCCAAGAACAAGAAAAGCAGTCTCTCGGGACGACCAGGACTATCAAGAAGCTATTCCAACGGAAACTTTGGTTTATACAAGGTAACCCCTTCCCTGCGTGAAAAGGAACTAACTTTGCAAGCGCGGGGAGAGCCCTCGCGCATGGGTGCATCAAGAGCACGCAGTTCACAGCTTCCAGGCGCTCGGCCCCAGCCTGGAATTGCCCTATTTTTGCAGGTTTAAGCAGGACTTATTACCCACGGTGCTTTGGCTACTTGCTCATCTGAAAAATATGGCATTTACAAATTTATTTAGATCAAGTAGGTTGGACTGTACAGCATGACTCAGGGTACAAAACACCCAGCACCGAAAGCAGGACCAACCAGTTTCCTCATATCATTAAAGAAACAATGCTATGATAAAATTAGCATCTTCAGGCAGACACTCAACCCCCCTGAAATTCCCGGAATAAGCAGCTGTTACCAAAAAACAAAAAAACCCAGCACCCAAAACCCACCACCCAACACCTCAAAGAACCCCTCTCCCCAAAAAAGTTCTGAACTACTTCAGAAAACAAGAAACTGTTCTTTTTCACCACCGAGGGCGGAAACACAAGCGATGTGGAGGCGGTTCGGGGAGGCGGTTCGGGGAGGCGGAGAGCAGAAGGGGGCAGTTAGCGAGAAGCGGTAACGAACCCAGCGAGGTCTCCGGGCTCTCGGCGCGCGCGAGTGCGCGGG